>JAQJVL010006918.1:0-26545 GCA_035578905.1 Stictocephala bisonia | reverse complement strand
ATATGTTTTAATACAACAGCTGTTTTAATTTCAATATTACATTTGTAGAGAGCTTAACAGATTTTGTCTATTTTTCATGCGTTTTGTATGTAGGCTAATTAAGGATTATTTTTTAAAGGTTGCGTTTGTCTATTATAGACTTATTTTACATCTTTCTCTTCGAAATTAAATTTTCTAAAAGTTCTGTAAAAAAAATTGGGTTTATTGTACATTTAACATAGTAAATCTGCCTCAAACCTAAAAGGAACTTGTTTTTCGGGACCAAGTTTCGCGTATTTCGTCACATATCTTAAAACCTACTGTAGCTACAGGTCTGGAAACGGTTTTATTCAATTTTTCAGTTCATTTTACATAAAGAACGCTAAATTGTACATCTTAATTAACAGCCAACAAATACCCGTAGGGCTTCGTTTCAGCAGGGGAACTGAAATTCAGGCGAAATCTTTCGCTAGCCGTAACTCTCTAACGAAACATTTTCGGACCTATGTTAATTAGAACTTTTTTTCTTCTTTTGATGTGAGGAATCACGCCCTGCCTTATGGGCACCTTTTTTCAGAACACCCTGTATATATATATATATATATATAATTTGTCTATGTTTGCTCATATAAATATTACAGATTGAAATAATAACACTCTTACAAAATGGTGTAAAGGAACTTGTTTTTATTTGGCTTTTAACGAGTTATTTTTTAGTGAAACTATATCATAGTATAGTAAAACTCCCATAATTCGACTTTGTGGACTAATACAGGAGTTTCAGAGTTTTAAAATGTCAAACTACAACGAATGTATTGTAAATATGAAAAAAACAATGTTCTTATAAGAAAATGGTAATTTTTTATGAATAGTGAAAAATTTGGTGAAAGTAAAAATCAAATTGATATGATAAAGTAACAATGTAAATACTACTACTTAGTCACAGAAGTACAAGTTATTTAAGTACAGTACTTACAAGATGCAGTTACTAACTGTCCAAATAATTTGTTGTTTTTAAATTTGTTTCCCTTTGACACTGTTATTTGTTATTTTGTTGACCTGTACCCAGTCAGATCTCACAAACCTGCCACAAAGTGCAATTTTGCCATGTCACATTGCCACGGTCAGTGTTGAAGTATTGAGTGTTAAACTATTGAAGATCTACTGAATTACAAAAAATAGAGGTGAACAATAAAATCACTCTAGACATTTTCCATCATTAGTGTAAGAATTAATGACTTCTTTTTGGTTCGTATTTTTAAATATCTATTTCACTGCAGGTGGTGGGCGTAATGATATTCCATCTCGGCTGAAGCGTCAATTCAGTGTGTTCAACTGCACCCTTCCGAGTGATGCAAACATTGACCATATTTTCCGAGTGGTGGGCGAAGGCCACTACAATGCCAAGCGTGGGTTTGCACTAGAAGTGCGCAACTTGGTCAAGAAACTCATTCCTCTAACCAGAGAGCTATGGCAGTGCACCAGGGTATGTTAATAAATAATATCCACTTAACCCTTCGTTAGTCGCACAGCGGTGTTATAGACCGCAAAAGAAGCCTTTTGTGTGTAGTGATAGGGTGCGGGGACAAAGAGAGCTGATACCTTATCATATCCTTCCTCACTATTCCTACATCAAGCCCCACCACATGTCCTAGCCTCAGTCGTTTATCACAGGTGTCCCAGATAAGACGAATACAGGCGCGGTCTTTTGAACCATTGGGCGACTGTTCTTGATTGTAAAGTGCGGTCTTTAACACCACGCGTGACTAGTGCTGTTAGTGTTTCTTACAGAATTTAGTGTGTTGTATTTATATAAAAAATGGATGTATTTGAAGAAAGAAGAATAAATAGACTTTTAGATAGTGTTGAAAAAGAGGAAAATGTTAATGCCAAGTTACAAAGTTGTCAAGAAAATGCTAAGAAACGGCTTTTTGATGAAATAGATAATACTAATGATGAAATTGCATATGAATTGGAAGATAATGATGAAAATGAAATTGATCGGATAATTTGACTTTGTTTTGTAACTTTTGACACAATTTGACTTTTGAATATATATTACATTAACATTTATATTATTTTGTTAATTTACATTCATTGCAATCAAGTTTAAGTTGCATTAAATAAACTAAATAACAATATAAACCCCGAAAAAAAAAATAATAATAATAATTAATAGAAGTTATTCTGGAATGACATTTATGTGTGCGGTGTTTTCGACCGCGGCGCGACTAACGTCGTACTCTCAGGCACGCGACTAAGCGAAGGTTAACGAATATACAATCAAGGAGTTTATTCGACTTAATTGTAGTCATTGCTTACCAACATTATTTATATTTCTAGTTACTATAAATTGAAACACTAATTAAATGTCCAATCCAATATAACACAAATCCACATAACGGTAGAAATATAAAGGAAACTAAGACATAATTTTTACCAGCTTTATTTGCTATATGAGATATATTGGGACAGAAATAAATAAATATGATTCAAGACCTTTTCCTTTTATATTATCTAGAGAATAACATGTTCTTGTTGTTCTAGCTTTAAAATACAATTATATACTTAGTTCAGTCTTTCATTGAATAACACTGTATACATAGTGCTTATTATTGATAAATAAGTGTAATTGAATAAATTAACAGAAATAATAGAACAATGTACATAATACGGTATATAATTAAAACATGAATACAGTTTTTACTATACATTTAGTATTATTACAAAAGAGTAGTGTAACAGCTACCTATAGACTGTCAGCTCTTATGGGTCTAATGAAGCCAGTTTTCCTACCCTATGAAATTAGTTCTTGTTCCACCTTCACAGGTAGCAACTGCGGTTTCCGTCTTTCTGTCTCTCTTCATCTTTCTCTCTTTCTCTCTTCATCCCTCAATCTGATTCTCTCCAACACATGCTGAAGTGACTAATAGTTGAGCTAATAGTACACAGAACAGTCGTCCGAGTGCTTATTTGAAACCATCCATGATTAGATAGCAGCTCAGGCGCTTATATACGACAAATGCATTGATTTGGTATCTCTCTTTGTATGATAAAGAATATTTTTAAAAGATATATATTTCTTTTAAATGTTGGAGTAGATTTACTAATATATACTCTGATTGAAGTCAGTTTATAGTGTTGATGTTACAGTCCAAGTTGCTGCCAACACCAGCAAAGTTCCACTATGTGTTCAGCTTGCGAGACATGTCTCGTATCTGGCAAGGCATGGTTGGGACCCTAAGTACCGTTATAGACTCAGAGAGTGTGCTTATGCAGCTTTGGAAGCATGAATGCTCCCGAGTCTTCTCTGACAGGTTGGTTACATAAAAACCTTTCACTGTGGGAACTGGATGTCTCTTGAAAATATTTTAGTATTACAAAAGTTTCATATGTCATAATATATTTGAAATGTTCTAAAATCAAAACTCTTCAACCCAACACAATTCAGAATAAATTGTTAGTATAAGATAGGCCTTACTTCTGCCTATTTTTTAAAAATATTGTACTTACACATTTCATCAAAAACTTAAAATCTTCATGTTAAAAAATTAAAATAAACACAATACTCAAACACATAGGCCTACATAAACATAAATCATGTAGATCTATGGTTGCAAACACAGTCCTGACTCAGGTAGTAGACTATTACATGATGTCAAATGTAGTAATATTTTATTTTATTGAACAAGTTATAGAAGGACCTTTGAAAAGACAACAAAATATGTTCTGTACAGACTCACTTCAATCCAGGATAAGGATTGGTTTGACAAAACTGTAATGGAGATGGTGACAAACAAGCTAGGACCCAACTACTGTCAGATGGCTGAGCCAAGTCCGGCCTTCGTCGACTTCATGAGGTCAGTTTTATATGCCATTTTATCAACAGAAATGTTTTACAGTTATGGTTGTAACAAATATTTTTCAGTGCAATTGTATTTAGCTAAATAATCTATTCAACTGATACTTTCATATGTTCCTTCTTTACAAGTGTGTTTGTCTCTCCAATTTGTGTGTATAGTGTCTATAACAGTGATTGCTGTTTTACTTGTAATCTTATGTTGTGTTCAATTTATATCTAGATCAAAGTTTTAGCTGTTATTTAGCTTACCAGTAAGTTAACCCCAGCTCTCCTTGCAATATCATATGTATTATTTTGATATTGAAATATGAATTTAATGTACATTTACTAAATTCATGTTAACATTGGTTAATGGTGTTTGAATTAAATGTCAAAGAAAATGAAAGCACTATTACATTTGAATTAAATTGGGTTTAAGAATTGCATTTTACTGAAAATAATAAAACTGTCAATATAATTTTCATGAGATTGTTATATTTACATTAAAATATACTGTGTTTGTTTATACATCTTGGTCATGTAATGTAGGGATGCTCCTGAGCCGACTGGTGAAGAAGGAGAGGATGCTGACATGGAGCTACCTAAGGTCTATGAGCCTGTACACAATTTGAATGAACTACGGGAAAGGTTGGATATGTTCTTGGCTCAGTTCAATGAAATGGTGCGTGGCGCTGGAATGGACTTGGTCTTTTTCCCGGATGCTATGCTGCATTTGGTTAAAGTAAGTTCACTTCTGAATTACTTTCTTGCAATAAAAAAGACTTATTATATTACCGAAATTTCATATTGTGTACAAGTTTAGAGCCACTTTTAGAAATAGCTTCAGAGATCTCAAAAGATAGAGGAAGAATTTCTTATTTTACCAGGCAAAGTTGGAGTTAAGCCCTCTCCAAAACGTAACCTGGGGACCACTAGCTTAAAGGTAACTTCTGAAACAACACCAGTGACCAGCCAGGCAGGCTGCATGTAAGGATGAGATCCCTTACCAGTCACCCATCCGGAACAGCCATGCTCGATGTTACTTTACGTTGTTATCTTGCTTTAACATCAGAACCTTCTGGTCATGGCTACTAACAACATATCTAAATCACTTCGAGTTAAATACAGCCATCAATTACAGTTTCATTGGTAATGGGTGTTTACCTGATTTTCTTACCTGGTGTTCTAAGTAAGAAAATGACAATTGGTTGTCTCACTCTCTTGTATTAGAGTGAATTTAACAACTTTCTTAATTTGTTGTTGTTGGCAACAAGCAAAGCAAACCAATAATATAAAATTAATACTAGTAAAAACTGAACTTCTTTTTAGTCTCAATAAAATTTTTACGGCCATATTTAGATTTGAGGATAAAGTTTTTAAGAAAAAGGGGTGTCGGGAACATTTTTAGACAGAGTAAGGGGGCAAACCAGTAAAGTATGAAGTATACTGGTTTGCTTCATACTTTACTGGAATCATTATTGAGAAGTAAACTGGACTAGTAATTAAAAATTATTTCTAGTACAGACATGATCCAAGCCAGTGATATGTCTATCCCAGGCTCATTGTCCTTAGGCCTCACTCAGCCACCACTCAGCCACCAGCTTGCCAAATGATTAACTAGTTTGTGGATACTTAATGTGGTATAGTAGATAATTTACTCTCATTGGTCTACTCTTTCTCAACTTAAATAGATTATCTTAACTCATCTCCCTTACCCTCCAATTTGAGTTAAAATGAACATAATAAAAGAGAAACGTTTTTTATCATGGTGAAATTAGGTCTGTCATGGCATTTCATACATGCAATCTTCAAAACACATAAATAAATTATATAATTAAAATATTAACCTATTTAAGTCAACAAATTGGCCTCATTAAATTTCACAACTTATCTTATTACTCAATATTTTATTATCCTTTATCATAATGGTGAAAGTATGAACAGAAAACAACACATGAGCATTATGAAATGTTTAGTTCCTTGCCAATAAATAGTTTTATGGCTATCCAAAATGACACTACTCAGCAAGTAACATCTTGTTACAGATCATTGTTTGAGAAATGTTAAGTTAAAACTAGCTAAAATCTTCTACCTTTGACTTCACGATTTCAAAACCTTGACACTTTACTCACTTGTAGCTACTACAACATTTTGGCATACATTTCTTTGTGAAAACATTACATTGTATTAACCCTTACCATGCCATAAGCGCATATACACGCATATGTTGACTTTGCTATAAACGCCGTAAGCGCATATACACGTAATAATTACAAAAATATTATTTTCGTAGTAATGTTTCTAATTTAGTCCGGTAGTGTATTTGGGTTACGGGCGGTGACTTATGAGAGACGCATCGTGCGACTCTTGACCTTTTGTTGGCCTGTCAATCACTACGAGACTGGTTTTTGTGTGGCAGTGTGCATTTCCGCTGCGCCGCCCAACGCCACAAGCGCATATACACGCAGCTACTGTCTAGCCGAGTGGTTGTCATTGTCCGCCGCTTTACAGCTTTGAAACTGTGTATTTACTTGTTTTATCATTACTTTAGTTTAATATATGTTAGTTATTTATTATTTTTAATTGTCAATATAAATAATCGGGCCGATTTTGATTTTGTGGAAGCCAATGAATATATCGTAATCAAGTGCTATTTGTATGTACTTATTTTTTATTATGTGTGTTATGTGCAGGCCCTGTCTTTATCAGTTTATGTACAAGTAAATGTACTCATTTATACATATTTTATTGATAATAGTAATATTTTGTATTGATTCATACTGTATAAGTGATCTATGCCTGAGGCTTACTTTCAAGTAAAAGTTTGCTTATTTACATGTTCATATATAAGAAAAAAAGGTAAAGTAAGCTAATAAAAATTTCAAAATGTTAGAACAAGAATAAAAAAATAAAAATGAGCAACTAAAAAATTTAATTTTAATTTTTTTATAATAAATTAGTGTTTAATGGAAAATAGGCATTGTATAAATAGCGCTCTAAGGGTTAAATAAATAAGTTGTCTTAACCTTCCAACTTGTATATACATTGTAAATTCAAGGTTCTATATTTCATTTGCGAAAATTTGTATGATTAAGTTTTTACATCTCATGGTAAATTGTATGCATTCAAATGTTATTTTACCAAACTTATTAATTAAATTCTCTTTCTTTGATATTCTGTTTAGTATAGCAAGGATGTGATTTGACTGTAAACTGTTGTATTACTGAAGTGTTCTATGACTAAAATAAAAATTATTCACAATTGTGCATCAAATGGGGAAAAAAATTTTTCTGCATCACACTTCACTCACCAGTTCACATGGGTCTGTAGGTCTTTACGTGAACTTTACTCGTCTAAATTAAAATGTATATTATTTGTAGATCTCCCGTGTGATAAGACATCCTAGGGGCAATGTGATGTTGGTGGGTGTGGGAGGCTCGGGCAAACAGTCATTGACGAAACTGGCCTCCTTCATCGCTGGCTACAAGACATTTCAGATTGCTCTCACCAGGTGAGATTTGTTAGCTTTAGTGACAGTGAAATAATTGCAGTACTTTAGTTCTGTGATTGTATCATATAATTCATCATTCAATTACTAACACTGAAAGAAAATAAACTTCCAGTTTCAAGGATGGATCAGATGAACTAATATATCTATGAATATTATCATTGACCATAGAAACAAAAAGACTGTCCACT
This sequence comes from Stictocephala bisonia, assembly GCA_035578905.1. Lineage (NCBI taxonomy): Eukaryota > Metazoa > Arthropoda > Insecta > Hemiptera > Membracidae > Stictocephala > Stictocephala bisonia. Next base: position 19,026 of record JAQJVL010006918.1, on the reverse strand, counting down.
CATATGGATCTCATGATGCCGGTTTCCTGATCAATGACTCAATAATGTGTGCAATAGAAGTCCTTGTTTATTGAGGACAAAATGCCAATAATGTCTTCCACAAGATTGTTTACTGCAAACAGTGAAAACTAGTATAAAATTATGTACTTTTTAGAATTCCAAATAGTATTAAAATTATTAAAACTTACAATAAAATGTTATATGTGTATGTCATAATGTAAAATTAAACAAGGAAAATAGAAGTGTGAAAGGATTTTCGTTGGTCTCTTTCTGTGCATGGCATAGGTTTGGACAGAATGTTTTGGCTAACTTTTTGTGAGCCAATCTGTATGAATTGAGTTTTATTGGATTACTCATTTATCTGTTGAAAGGAAAATTATAATATTATTATAAAATTAATGTTACTGTTTAGGTCATACAATGTAGCAAATTTTCTTGAAGATCTGAAGTTGCTCTATCGTACATGTGGAGTTCAAGGAAAAGGCACGACCTTCATCTTCACTGACCTTGACATTAAGGAAGAGGGATTTCTTGAGTATCTCAACAATATACTATCATCAGGTGAAAAAATAACACTTTGTTTAATCAGTTCTTCCTCAGTCAGTAAATACTAATTATACGTTAAACTTACATTAGTAGCATATCACCAAAGTGTTAAGATATTATGTTAAAGGATTAATAAAATTATAACTCTTATTTTAATTCAATGTATTATCAAATATCATCGCATGCATTCTCGCTTGTTTTTCCTTTTAAAACTAAACCAGAATATTAAGGTAGAGTCATGCAAGTCTAAAAAACGAGGTGTTTTACACGATATGGTTGGACAGGTATTATATGGGAGATACAGGCCACTGTATGTTTAAGGGAGAGCGGGTGGGTTATTACCACTGTACGTGTTTAGTTAGGCAGGTGTGTCACTACCCACTGTTCGTATCCGGGAGGACGTATACTGTACGTGTATGGGAGGATAGATGGTCACTACCACTATACGTGTATGGGAGGACAGATGGTCATTACCACTGTACGTGTATGGAAGGGTAAGTGGGTCAAACAACTTCTGGAGGCAATATAAAAAACAATTTTTTTCATTAATGCTTCTTTGTATATTTTTAAATTGCATGTAGTTATGGTCAGTGAAGGAAATATAGCTTAGAGATTATCAAGTTTTTTTTATTGAAATATATCCTATGTAGCAGGTGTTGGTTATGTATGTTTCAGAGAATGAATGTGTATTTGCATATTTTTTTATATATGATAAATGATATTTATTTCCACATCTTTTTACAAAATAAATAATAATAAACAAACTTGTAAAATAATAAACAAATTGTAATAATAAACAATAAATATTTGTAACTATGAATATCTGTAAATTATGCAGTGTTTTTATTAAATATGAAACTATTAATCTAGGAACAAGGATTTTTATGGATTAGTTACAAACTTTTTAAAATATTTATTCATAGTTTAATCACTGAACAATTTCTGTTTGTTTGAATCCACCAAACAGGTTTAGACTTGGAAGTCAATACTTATTTCTCATTTCATTGTTACTTTAAACATATATTAATAGTATAGTTCATAATTATTGTAGGGTGATAAGTTTGTTGTGTACTGTTGTATAAAGTAGGTTTTCACAATAGGGCAAGTGCCTAAATTGTTTAGTGCTTGTTTGTTGGCTGTTTTGTTTAAAATATGAAAGCGGGCTTAACTTTTTTCAAAATTCTTTTAAAAGTTCCTTTGGTATTTCCTTTAAAAGTTAACACATACACAAAAACAAAAGTAAAACAAACATGGAGATGTTTCAAGGATACTTTCTTTATCTTCAGTCCATAACAGTAGAGGGTTACTGGCAGACTGCTTTTGTTTTTGTGAGTGTGTTAACTTTAAAAGGACTTACCATATGAGATGTGATTTGTGTCAAGTTTGAGTTATCTTTGATCAAATAAAGAGTTATAGCTTCTCAAGTACAAGAAAGTGTAGGTATTTTAGCTTCCGGTTGTAGCTTGTATTTCATTCTGGGTTTCATCACATTACTAAATAAGTTGTGGAAATAGAGTTATATTCTATAGTAATTTGAACATAGAAAGTGTGCCAAACTATATTCATAAAATCTAGAATAAATTAACGTAATTGTTTGTTTGGATTCAGGTGTGATATCCAACCTGTTTACTCGAGATGAACAGGCAGAGATTATCCAGGAACTTACTCCTATCATGAAGAGAGAGAATCCTAAACGTACGCTGACTCATGAGAACATCATGGAGCACTTCTTGGTGCGGACTTGCCAGAACTTGCATGTCGTCTTCTGCTTCTCTCCAGTTGGTATTTGTATATAGTACTTATAATTAACTAACTAGAGATTTAATGTTTTTGTAATCTTTAAAATTGTTATTAATAAGTTGATTGAGAAATTATTAGTCTCAAAAATTCAGAAAAGGAAGCAAAATAAGATAACATATATAGTAATCAATGCAAAGGCAGAATTTAAAGAACCTTACATGGTTTTGTAACATGTAAAGTTTACTATATTGGATACTCTTTGTGAATTATAATATTTATTAACCATTGAAAACGTAAGGCTGATAATTCTTTGTTGAGGCTGTAAAAGTTATATAATATGAGATTAATTATGAGATTATTATAACTTTTTAATTAATAACCTTTTTGAGATTAGGCATTTGGGCACTAACTACCAACTGCACAGTCCTATTTCCAGAATGATGAGAGAAGGAAACAAAATCTGCCATCTTGTGGACTTTTTTAACTCCTCAATTGAATCCTTTAGACGCGTAGTTCATTTATCAGCCGTAAATGATATAGAGTACCTCACTATGTAAATTTTAAAATATTTGTAAACAAGAGAGTTTTTAAGTGAATGATTTTTTTATGGCTGCAGTAGAGGATCACACCTGAGTCAGTGTGAGCATGGTCTCCATAAATCTGGTTATGATAATTTTTAAACATTATTGTATTTTTAATATTATCATTCGATGTTACTTTTGTTTTGTTGCCATGTTGAACTATTATTTGTAAACATGTAAAATTGGTATACAAAGTATTGTGGGAAATAAAATAAAAATACATTTTATTTTATTCAGTAAACCTTGAGTTAATCAAATAACATAAACATTTTTTTGAAAAACCTTCACGTGCCAGGCACATGGGTCTACAAGCCTTTACATGAAATTTGTTTAATGAGTTAAGTAACGACAGCCAGCTCAGTTGGGGATATAGTCTGAACCTTAACTTATACGGTATATCAATAATTAAATAAAATATGTATCAACAAAATAACAAAAATGCTAGTAATAAAACTATTTTCAGACTTACCTAATGACTTTAAAATAACTTAAAAATTAATTAAATTAGTTAAAGGGCTTCATTAAAACTTTTCATTGTATTTAAAGAGTTAAAGATTTTTTTTTTTTACTTCACAGAGAAAACATATGTCCTAAAGAACCTAACGTCACCCTAGAAAATCTACACTTTCATCCTAGAAAACCTATATTTGCAACCAAAAAACCTAACATTGCATCCTCACTTTCATCCTAGAAACCCATCATTTTCACTCTAAAAAAATTACTCCCAAGGTGATCACATGCAGGTTAATCATGGTAGCTACCCAAATAGGTCATTTACTACTCAAGTTTATCAGAAGCTACCATTAGTACCATCATAGTTGGCTACCCAAGTTGATCACATGCTTCCCACTTTGGTCAGTGGCTACCTGTTCATGTATGGTGATATTGACCCACTTATATACAAATAGTAGTATTGAATATAAATGTACAGTAGTATTCACTTTAGAAAATCTATTCTTTCACCCTGTAAATCCTACATTCTCAACCTACAACACTGAGTCTAGAAAATTAACAACAACCTTTTTCATAATATAGTAATTATTCAAAATTGTAATATTTTTCAAATTTGTAGTAACTTTTAGCCCTTTCTTACTACAAAGTACATGTATTCTAACTTATACTTAAAACATGTGGGTAAGTAAAATGCTTTTAATACCATAAGGGATTTCAACTAAGCCTAGGCTGATCATTTTCAACTAATTGTCTTAAAACCGAATTATCAATTAATCGTTTTCTTTTTTTTAGTTTTAGGTTACATGAGTTCTCATATTTTTGAGTTTAGACATTTACTAAGAAAATATTAATAATTCTCTCTATACTTATCTCACAACCATCCCAACTATTCATTTATATCAGGTTGGTGAGAAGTTCAGAAACCGTGCCCTGAGATTCCCTGCGTTGGTATCTGGCTGTACGATTGACTGGTATCAACCGTGGCCGAAAGATGCCCTTGTGTTGGTAGCGAAACACTTCCTTGTCGACTTTGAGATAGAATGCACAAACGAAGTCAAGAATGAACTGGTCAATGCTCTAGGGTCCATACAAGATGTAGTCTCAAAAACATCTAGTGAATACTTCCAGAGGTACATTATTTTATTATAGTGTAGTAATTAGATTAGTTAGATATATCATTGTAACTTAACTTTATTGTAAAACTTCATGTAGCTCACTAACAATAGAAAAATGACTATATTAGCTGATAGGTTATTGGCTAAAGATTATTAAATTAAGTTTTAAATGTATTATAAATAACAATTTAAACGGGTTAAAAGGAAAGCTAGTCATGAGCTCTAGGATTACTAACTTAACCACATAGATGTTGTTCATTAAGAAGCTACCAAATTAAAGTGTGATATCATTGGAAGAACACATTTTGAATATTCTTTATATAAGAACCTTTAACATAAAATATGGTTATTATTATTCTCTTTATTTTTACCATTAACATTTATTAGCTTCAATTAAACTTAAATCTGAAGATAATTCAGCATATGCACTGAGTGAAACTTCACTGAAAATAAGCTTAAATAGAATTTTCAACTCCTTTTACTATTGTCCTCAGTGCTCATATTCTGTGAAACTATTTGCCGGTTTGTAATGATCCGTACAAATCCTGTAAATTCTCTTCATTGTGGTTTAGTTTACTGAGGGGAAGGAAAGCTCTAAGACCATTCCTAGATTGCACTTCAAACTTAGGTTTGTTGTGTTCATTATGGTTACTGTCTTCATTTTCTTATCACTATCTTAAATTTTAATCCTGAATAATTTTACTTTCTGAGAGTAACTGTTTTTTTGTCCATTGTTCCCAGTATAGCATAGTGAGAAAGGTATTCCCAAAGAATTCAAAATACTAAGCAGCATGTTCGTTTATTGTTAGATACTTACGTAACTTTCATACTCGACTACTTATTCAACTTCAAATTACTACTGCTAGAGAAGACAACTACGATACTTTAATAATATTTCAAAATAAAACCTTTATTTGCACATAAGATTGAACAATTATTTATATGTTTAATCAAACTGGTGCATTGTCAAAAACTGCTCTAAACATTTTTATTCAAAATTAAAATAATTTAACCTACATTAAAAAATAATATTCATAAACTGACATGTATTTAATAACTATAGTACTATAGTTTACTGTTGAACTTGAGACACTAGAAAATATTTTAATACACTAAAGATTGATCACTGATGATGGTTACTGAATACTGGAAATGCATTAAAATCATCAGAAAGGTATTCGTTTAAATTGTAATAAGATTTTTGTAGCAACATAATTTTAAGTTCAGGGACAATTTTGTTGTCTGGCAGACGTTTAATTGGTAATGGTAATTTTTTGAATATTTTTAAACCCATATATTTTGGGCATCTTTCATATAGTGAAGTTTTATGAAGAGGGTAGCTGAAAGCTTCATTATTTCTTGTTTTGTATGAATGATTAACTTTAAAATTTCCAAATGTGTTAGGATCATTTATTATAATTTTTACAATTTTGAATAATACAAACTTGGTAGTGTTAGAATTCCCAACTTATTGAATAGTATATTGAAGAGATAGAACATCAGAAAACTTACCTTAGAAGACAAGTTCACTAACACCAGAGTAGTAATAACATACTGTTTAGAGACCGTGAGAGAATGAGATTTTGAGCACGTAAATTATAGAGTACACACAAAAATACATAGGGGTGAAGGACCACTTAATAATAACCGATTAAGACGGTGAGGGGTTGAATGTCACACATATATTTATATATATATATATAAAGTAGACAGTACCTTGAGTTGATACACGGCGAAAGTCCAACACACACTTGGCCCGTCGTCGGCTGGGTAGTCCACAAATTCGTGATGACCCCGGGTCGAGTACTAGGAGATGAGAGATGTCCTTGCAGAGGAATGAGCCAGAGGACACAGGTATTGTCATACACACACTATCTTGAGGTACACACACGCACGCCACAGTGGCACTTACACGGAGCGAGAGGTGGAAAACTATATAAATATACGGTGACAATTATAAAACAAAGAATATACAATCGGATACAGTTAATACACTTGAGAAATGAAAGTCGAGATAATTATTAGCGGTAATTCCAACTAACATGAGGTTGAGGAAGCCCACGACGTACATATACGGCTGTACGGGGCGAGGGTTTGATACGCACTGGCCGTGGCTGTCTGTCTTTTCGCGGCAAGGGGAGAGGGGGTTTGGCGTCTTAATTGGGCGAGCCAATCGCAGAGTAGGACTGTTGGCGCGGTTTTTACAAGAAAAGAAAGGGGAAACCATCTAACCTCCAATGCTATATTGCCCAAGTGATACCAACGTACAAAATAATATAACGTAAATTGAAGACCATTAAAAATAACAGATATATATATATACTTATGCTAAACTTAAGAATACCAAACATTCCGGCCCCCTTGAAGCGTTGCAGGCTTCAACAAAACATTGAACACACAAGAGAAAAAATATAGTACATGGGGGCGGACACTCAGTCACTTATTTCAGGGGCAGAGGGAAGATCTTGACGACTGGACGTGTGAGATGTCCGGTGGCCGTCTTGAGGTCCACGACACGGACGATGCCGTCCTTGCCAGGGTGAGTACCCGTCACTCGAGCAAGAGGCCAAGTGAGGGGTGCAGAGGGGGCGTGCACAAGCACGAGGTCACCAGTCTCGATGTTATTCTTGGAGCTGGTCCATTTTGAGCGCTGTTGTAGCATGTGGATATATTCCAGGCTCCAGCGTTGCCAAATCCGCTGGTGCAAAGATTGTGTCAGTTGCCAATGTTTCAGGCGGTTGAGGGGCACTTCACTGACGTTGCGTTCAGGGACAGCTGCCAGGGTGGTACCGATCAAAAAATGACCGGGAGTCAAAGCGGTCAGATCAGAGGGATCGCTTGAGAGAGGCGTGAGAGGCCTAGAGTTAAGCATCGCCTCCACTTGAGTTGACAGAGTTATAAACTCGGGAAAGGTTAAAATGGTGTCTCCCATCACACGTTTTAAATGGTATTTTGCCGACTTCACTGCACTTTCCCATAATCCACCTTGATGGGGAGCAGCGGGGGGGTTAAAATGGAAGCTGATTCCACGAGGGGCGGTGAAGCGATGTATCACTTCTTGAGCAGAGGTAGAGTTGACTTGAGTGTCGATGAGGCGACGAAGCGTGGCATTGGCACCGATGAAGTTTGTACCACAGTCGCTGTAGAGATCTGTACACAGACCGCGGCGAGACACAAAACGGGTTAGGGTGGCTATGAAACCGTCTGTAGTGAGGTCCGTGACAACTTCGAGGTGTACGGCCTTGGTCACCATACAAACAAAAATACACAAATACACTTTTACGTGCTTGATAGAGCGAAGGGTCAACATCTTGTTCATAAAGGGTCCACAGTAGTCCATGCCGGTAGACGAAAATGGTCGAGCAGGGGTCACTCTGGAGGGGGGTAGGTCACCCATCAGGGGTGTTACGTTGCGAGGTTTATTTTTAAAACAGGTCACACATTTAAAAATTCGTGAACGAATCACACTTCGGGCACATAAAATCCAAACAGACTGAGAGAGGAGAAATTGTGTGAGCTGAGGTCCAGAGTGGAGGTGAGTAGTGTGGCAATGATCCACGAGCCGGTCCACAATATGGTGTTTTTTGGGCAAAAGCACAGGGTGACGGACGTCAGAGGAGAGCGAGGTGCGGCTAAGTCGGCCGCCTACGCGCAGAAGTCCATCAGCGTCGAGAAAAGGCTTCAGGCGTTGGATTCTGGTAGTGCAGTACCGCTGACGTTGAAGAGAAGAGAGAGAGGGCCGTGGTGGGCCGATTTACGACAATTGCCAATGAAGCGCAGCAAGAGTGCTATGATGCGCACGAGTTTATTCCATGAGGAATAGGCGGACAGGAGATCCCATTCAGCTTGGTGAGCGGAGGTGAGGACAACCAAGGGTGTGGTCTTCATCTCTTCTGAAGCTGAGATATCCGTGTCAGTATCGGGGTGAAGAGTGGCGTCAGGCCAATGAGAAGGTGGCATTGAGAGCCATGGTGGTCCAGTCCACCAGAGAGGGTGTTCCACCAGTTCCGAGGCGAGGATTCCTCGCGAGGCACAATCTGCTGGGTTTTCCTTGCTGGGAATATAACGCCAGCTTGAAGGAGGTATGAGTTCTTGAGTCTGAGCAACACGATTTGCCACATAGTTTTTTAGCCTATACGAGGGAGTCTGCAGCCAGGTCAGAGCTACCGTTGAGTCGCACCAGAGAAAACATTTTTGGAGGGAGAGATGTTCTTCAAAAATAGTACAGCAGTGGGCAGTCAGCTGTGCTAGGAGATGAGCAGCACACAACGCAAGACGAGGAAGGGTCACTCGCTTAAGTGGCGCTACACGTGTCTTGGCGAAGACTTGACGTACTAGAATTTCATCGTTGGCGAGCTGGCAGCGGAGATATAGGACGGCGGCAAACCCAGCTTCGGAGGCGTCGCAGAAACCATGTACTTCGATACTGAGAGCGGCAGAGAGCCGGAGAGCCCGGGGTATGGAGACCAAAGAGAGAGAGGAGAGAGTGGACACGAAGGTGGCCCACTTCGCTTGGAGATCAGGAGTCAGGGGTTCGTCCCACTACAAACCTTGAGTCCAGAGTAATTGCATGTAGCATTTTGCTAGCATTATGCAAGGTGCGAGGTGACCACAAGGGTCGTAGATTCTGGCAATGGTGCTGAGCACGTGCCGTTTCGTAGGGAGAGACGGGGGGACATTAAAGTCATAAGTGAAGGCATCCGTCTCCGGTGACCAGCGAAGACCCAGGATGGTGAGGTGAGTTCATTGTGGTTTTCCAAGAAGACAGGGGTGTCCCGGTGATCCTCGGGCAGTGCCTGAAGCAGTTCGGGGGAGTTGGAGGTCCATTTTCGGAGCTCAAAATGTCCAAGTTTCAAAAGCTTGATGAGGTCCTCTTGAAGTTTCTTGGCTTCGTCCAAGGTGTCTGCTCCCGACACTATGTCGTCAATATAGGTCTCGGTGGCCAGAACCTGGGCGGCCTCAGGGAAGGGGCGGCCTTCGTCCTTAGCCAGTTGATGCAAGGTCCGAATGGCCAAAAAAGGCGAGCAATTGACTCCGAAAGTGACTCGGGTCAACTTGAAAATAGAGAGAGTGTCTGAGGGCTGTTCCCGCCATAAAACTAGCTGAAACAGCTGATCCGAAGGTTGGACTAAAATTTGCAGATACATCTGACGAATATCGCACGTGAACACAATGTTGTGTGTCCGGAATTTCAGCAAAACGTCGCTGATGTTGGTTTGCAATTTGGGTCCTACTAATAGAGTGTCATTGAGGGATTGGCCACTGCTCGTTTTGCAGCTGGCATCGTAGACAACTCGCAGTTTTGAGGTGTCACCTTTGGTCTTAAGTATACCATGGTGTGGTAGAAAGTTGTGAGGGAGATTTTCTTCAAAGTCATGAACTTTAGTCATGTGGCCAGCGGCTTCGCCATCTCTCATGTATTGTACATAGAGACCACGTAGTTGAGGTTGGAGCTGGAATTTCCTTTCCAGGGAAGACAGTCGCTTTGTGGCTATTTCACGTGAGTGACCAATAGGAGGGTGGTCAGACTTGAAGGGCAGTTGGACAACATATCTTCCGTCTTCAGTCCGGCTGTGAGTGGCTGCGAAGTGTTGATCACAAGCTTCTTCTTCTTGAGACTTCCGAGTAGAGTTAGGGAGTTCTTCCTGTGCCCAGAAACGTTGTAATGAGGAGTGAAGGTCCACTGAGTCACATGCCGAATGAAGCGTCACGAGGTGTGAAGCAGGATAAGCAGAGGCGTCACAAGGTGCGGAGCCCATGACAACATATCCAAAGTGAGTTCCGAAGAGGTGAGGTAGGCCGGGTCCGAGTTCATGACTCTCATGAGTGAATAGTCTTGGGAATAAGGCACCACCCAGGACGACATCAACACTGCCTGGCAGGTGGAAGGTAGGGTCGGCGAGGACGTAGCCCCTGGTGAGATGAAAGACCTCCGGGGCGATGGGAACTCGAGGGAGATCCGTGGTCAGGTGATCCAGGATCAGCATGGGGTGTTGTGAAGCGATGGATAGGCCGGAGAGTGTCTCAATGTTGAGAAGAGTTTGACCTTTATTTTTGGTAATGTGGTTACCAAGCCCCGTGAGTTGAACTTCGGATTTAAACCGACGTGCACCTAAAAGCTGTGCGGCTCGTTCTGTGATCAAATCCGTCATTGAACCGCAGTCGATCAGAGCCCGGAACACATGAGTTGTACCACGAGAAGAGGTGAGTTTTATTAAGGCTGTGCCTAATAAAACGGTAGAGTGCCAAATACGCGAGTTGGTGTGACCCTGAGCAGTCATTGTCACCGAGGTGTGAGGTGTTGCTTCATGAGTGGCTATCTCCTTAATTGGAACGGCGAGTTGAGGAGGCGTATTGCTTTGAGGAGGGGCGCTATAATTAGCATGTTTGCCCTGAGAAGTGGGAAAATGTAATAAAGTGTGATGCCTTTTATTACAAGTTTGACAGGCGCCTTGAGAGCGGCATTCCTTTATGTCATGGTTTCCCAAACAGGAAATACAACGCCTATGGTCTTTTACCATGCACTGACGATCATGAGGAGATTTTTCACGGAAAGCTGCACAAGAGTAAATTTTATGTCCGCTTGAGTTACAAGCAAAACATAATGCCATGGCAGGCTTGCCTTGAGAAGCGGCAGAGGGAGGTTGAGAGGGGTTAGAATGTGCAGTGACCATACTGACATCGCTAGTGCGGAAGTGCACCTTTTTAGGCGCGAAGGCCTTGAGGTTTGAGTGCGCGGGCTTTGAGTGAGAGGTGCTGTGAAGGTTCGCATCCTCCGTTTGCGAACATTCCAAATTCAGAAATTTGATAATATCCAAGGCATTTAAAGCTTGGGAATGTTCTGTAAAGAGATTCACAAATGAGCGCAATCCCTTGAGAGAGGTGGCAGTTATGTTGGGTAAATCCAACAGCTGGTTGAGGTGGAGAGATTGCAGTCTTCTCGAGTTGTGGTAACGTTCTCTCAGCAGGTTATATGCCACCAGGTAGTTGGCCACTGTGAGATTTAGGCTTTTCACCAGATTAAGCGGCTCGTTACTGAGCACGCTTAGAAGGTATTGGAATTTCATCACGCTCGAAAGGGTAGCGTTTCTGTGTATTGTAGTGTCAAACAAATTGATGAAACTGGTCCACGTGAGGGGGTCACCAGCAAATTTCTGCAAATCGAGTTGGGGCAGGCGGACATGAGAAACAGGGGATTGAGAGGCGGCTGAAGCATCACTAAGAGCAGAGGGTGTGTTAGGCACTTCGGGAGGTAATAATACTTCAATGGTTGCGGAGATGAAAGAGAACAAAGACTCTATGTCGTCCTGATCACGTGACAAAGTATCATCAGGGATAGGATCATTTTCGATAAACAAAGCCCTTTGGAGGTGGTTTTCAAACTCAGCCTTTTTTTTCCTGATTTCATTTGCATAGGCAGCAAGTTGCTTTAGTTGGACGGGAGTAAGCGGTTCGCCAGTCTGGGCTAGCTCATCAACAACGGTCTTCAGTTTAGTAAACCGAGTTTTGGTCAATAACGTGGACCGGGAGTAGATAGCAGAGGTAAATTCTCCAACTTTGGGAGCCATCTTCAGAGATATAAAACACTGAGTTACTTTAAATCAATAAAAGACAAATTCCAATCCCCAGAGTGAGAGAAGTCCACAAAATATTCTTGCGGTCACTGAGGCGTAGAGGTCATATAGCCAACGAACATAGAGTAAGCCTATGGTATCATATGTAAACACAGTGCAAAACCTAAAATTAAGAATAAAAAAAATACAATAAAATATTTTTATGCAACAAAAAAAGACAATGGCGTCGGGAGACGTGATGTGTGAATAATAATTAAAAATATTCACCTTAGGACAAGTTGACTGTGATTACAGAGACTACAATACAACAATAAAAATAAATTACACTAGTCATGTAGCAATTTACAATCACTTGAGTCAGGAGACTTGAGGTGTCAAAATAATGAACTATTACGACAAGAGGTGTCAATTGTAATGGCACAAAACAAAATTAACTTACTGCCAAAAAATGACGAGTGTAAAACAATAAGTTTTAATTAAAACCCTAATATAAGAAAAATAGCTACAGTATTATTAACTTGTTAGCTTTGAGTGTTAACAATGTATACAACCAGAGGGAGAGAGCAGTAAATCTATAACTATACAAAACACAGCTTATTGAAGGGCCCTATGTCATATGTAAACAAAAGATTTCAAACAAAATACAAGTTTTGTTTCAGCTAAGTTTTGTTAAAATAAACAAAAACTCCTTTTAATTACAGTGAGAGAAAGTGTTAAGTATTTCATATAACCATTTGAGTATGTTCAATAATATTTGAAAACAAGAGGATCCAAAAAACCTAATATATAAACAATTGACGCGAAAGGTGCAAGTTTTTACGTTAACTTTCGTTAAAATAAAGAAATCAATTTAAACACAATATAATACAGTATAACATTCTTAAATAATCATAGAAAGTCTATGCCAGCTGAGTTAAACATCAAACAATCAAATGTAAATAAGTCACATAAACAATAGCAATGGGAAGTGACAGTTGTGTTTTGACAGATGTCAGCTGTGCTGCCTAGTGCAGCTTTGATCGTAATGGCACTGGCAGTGGAGGCTAGAATGGCGGGGAGGTAAACACGCGGTAAAGTCACAATGGGAGCTAAACACGCGGGAATGTCACAATGGGAGGAGGGGAGGCAGAGAGCTGACGCGGCTCTACAATGGCGTTCACTAACAACACGTGCACCCAAATTCGCGGGCACTTAATTTCGCTGTCTAGCAAATATCGAGTTTGAGAGTTATTGAGGCAAAGTTCACACATAAAACTTTATGAGAGAGTTTTTTAAGAGTTTATTGAGAGGTTGTGAGAGCGATTTGAACTGTTTTTGTCCACAGAACAGTGTCAATTCATCCGTCTCGTAAGGACCTTGTTTAGAGACCGTGAGAGAATGAGATTTTGAGCACGTAAATTATAGAGTACACACAAAAATACATAGGGGTGAAGGACCACTTGGACCACTTAATAATAACCGATTAAGATGGTGAGGGGTTGAATGTCACACACACATATATATATATATATATATATATATATATATATATATAAAGTAGACAGTACCTTGAGTTGATACACGGCGAAAGTCCAACACACACTTGGCCCGTCGTCGGCTGGGTAGTCCACAAATTCGTGATGACCCCGGGTCGAGCACTAGGAGATGAGAGATGTCCTTGCAGAGGAATGAGCCAGAGGACACAGGTATTGTCATACACACACTATCTTGAGGTACACACACGCACGCCACAGTGGCACTTACACGGAGCGAGAGGTGGAAAACTATATAAATATAAGGTGACAATTATAAAACAAAGAATATACAATCGGATACAGTTAATACACTTGAGAAATGAAAGTCGAGATAATTATTAGCGGTAATTCCAACTAACACGAGGTTGAGGAAGCCCACGACGTACATATACGGCTGTACGGGGCGAGGGTTTGATACGCACTGGCCGTGGCTGTCTGTCTTTTCGCGGCAAGGGGAGAGGGGGTTTGGCGTCTTAATTGGGCGAGCCAATCGCAGAGTAGGACTGTTGGCGTGGTTTTTACAAGAAAAGAAAGGGGAAACCATCTAACCTCCAATGCTATATTGCCCAAGTGATACCAACGTACAAAATAATATAACGTAAATTGAAGACCATTAAAAATAACAGATATATATATACTTATGCTAAACTTAAGAATACCAAACACATACACAAAAGAAACACATAATCACACGAATTTTCAGTGCCACTCAAGAATATTTGTGTGATTATGTGTTTCTTTTGTGTATGTTACTACTATTCTGGTGTTAGTGAACTTGCCTTTTAAGGTAAGTTTGCTGATGTCCTATCTCTCCAATATACTAATTTCTGGCCTAGTGCCCTTTAACCTAACTTTTTGAATAAAGGTTTGCAACTATCTCACCTCTTAACTTGAAAAATTGATCATATAATTCCCTTCTGTGCTTTGAAAACTGAAATCAGCTCTGTTGAAGCACCCCGCACAGTGATTCCATATTTTAAAATAGAAACTATATATGCAAAATAAACTACTCTACAAACTTCAACTGATGTGGAAGCAGATAAAATTGACATAGCAATCTAAAAGAGTTTAATTTTTTTAAAGAAAGCTGATATGATGCTTCCAACTAAAATTTGTATCAAAATGAATACCCAAAAATGTATAAGTCTCAACGGAATCAATATTAATATTTTCAAGATTATTTGATGGAAAATTTCTAGTTTGAAATGGATAATTGTAGTTTTATTTTTATTTAAAAGCAGCCCATTATCATTATACCTCTTACCCAATAATTTTATAATTGATTGAATACTTGAACCAAGATCATGCAAGTGTTTTTCTGTTATAATAGCGGAAGTATGATCTGCATAAAAAGTTAAATGTACCGGAATTTGCTTTGGTAATGGATTAATACAAATCAAGAATAAAAGAGGGCCTAAAACTGATCCTTGTGGAACACCACATTTCACAGTTTGCCATTTTTAATAATAATTTATGTTTTTATTGGAAATAACTGCTCTCTGTTTTCTGTTTCTTAAAAATGACCTTATCAGATTATTAGCTGTGCCACATACACCCAGCTCAATCAATCTTGCAGTGATAAGCCCGTGATCAATACAATCAAATGCCTTGGACAAGTCACAGAATACACCTACAGTGTTCCATGACCTACCCAAGGCCTCAACAGCAAAATTTACAAATTCACAGAGAGCAGACTTAGTATTTAACTTTTCCTGAAACCAAACTCTTCTTTACATAGTAGGTTATTAAATTCAAGATAAGTATTTATTCTATAATTATTTACTTTTTCAAAAACTGTTGATAAATTGCTGAGAATTAATATTGGCCTATAATTATTAATATTTGTATGTAATACTACTTTCAAAATTCGCTTAACTTCAGAGAATTTCAATTTTTATGGAAATGTTCTGCTTTTCAAAGACTGATTTATTTTTAGCGTTAAAGCTGGTGATATTTGTACTGATGTTTTTACTAAATGAGTAGGTATACTGTCATAACCGGAAGTTGCAGTGTTTTTAAGTCTGAGTATAGTTTTTTTTATTTCAGAAATTGTTGCTGGTTTCAAATTACAAAGACCAACATTACTAGCAATTTGGGGTGGTTCTTCTACTTTTTTTTTTTTTTTTTTTTTTTTTTAGGAATATTTAAAGTATCAGCTATATCTAAAAAATGTGTGTTGAATAATTCAGCAACTTCATCTGGTGCATTTGTTTATTTATCATTGACATCAAGTATAAGCCTCTCTGTACTTTATGTCTAGTTGATGTGCCAAGTTCATTTTTTACAACTGACCATGTTGCTCTGGATTTATTAGTGGATTTTAATATAAACTTTGAATTTACCAGTTGTTTAGCTTTATTAAGAGTTTTTTTGAAACCCTTTTTGTATTCTTTTACAAAACTGATAACATTTTTATCATTACTATATTTAGCCTCATGGTGAAGTTCGCGTTTTCTTTTTGATGATATTTGAATTCCTTTGGTAACCGATTTAATACTATTATTTTTACATTCATGGATATAATAATAACATTGTATTTTATTAATTCTATATAAAATCCTTCAAAATGAAGATTTTGATTAAAATTTTTCAGATCTGGCCTACAGATTTATGAACTGTACTTATGGAGGAGATACATTATCCTCCACTTGAAGTTGAGCAAAAATAACCATCCCCTAATATGAAATTGTTTATTTTGTTCAGAAGGTTTCTTCTATCTGCACTAATGTTATGTTCATTTAAACAAATAATCTGCCCATTAACCATTAAAAATAAATTGGAGTCATCCAATTTTGAATTTATGCCCTGAATAATAATATGAAGCAAACTGTCTATTTAAAACAAGACATTTACACAGTACACTTTAAATTATAAATTCCCCATTATCATTTCACAAGTTAATCATCAAACATAAGTTAGTTACCCTTAGACAAATTATTAGAAAATATTTACATTATTTAAGGGATCAATTCATTCCTCTTATTAAATCATCCTTAGGCAGACAACAAAATTGTTAATGATAGTAAATCATGATATAACTTTAATTGTTATTCTTTAATCCTACAAAATGCGTTTCAGATTCCGACGGGCAACACATGTCACACCAAAGTCTTACCTTAACTTTATTGGTGGTTACAAGACCATATACCAAAACAAGCAGAAGGAGCTTGGTGACGGGGCTCTGAGGATGGACACAGGCTTAGCCAAACTGGATGAGGCATCTCAGTCCGTGGAGATATTGAAGCAGGATCTGGCAGTCATGGAGAGAGAACTGGCTCAGGCTTCGAAAAAGGTAAGGCAGTAAACACCTTGCATCTTGACTCTTCAACTGTAGTTGTATATTAAGGTGTCCTTGTTATATTTTAAGTATACAAAAACAAATTATCCAGCTAAACATGATAATTATGAGTTCTTTTAGTAGAACCATTGACTATAGATACAATAAGGCTATCTGCTCATATGGGTCCTCTGAAACTGTTTTTCCTGTTTGGTGAAATAAGTTCATGTTCAGTGTTTACAGATATTGTCAGACAGAGCCATGGAAGTTACAGAGAGGATGAAAAAGAGCCATCCTTCTACGTTGTTTTGAAAAAAATTATATTAAGTAAGCATATAAGCAATGACAGTCTTGCATTTGATTGACATGAGAATGTTATGTCCAAACTTATATTAAATGATAGAGGTGAGAGGACTGATAAATCATAGTTAATGATAACTAATCATAATGCAATGTCTCACTTGGTTTTCTATTCAAGTAAATACAAAAATGGGGCTGTTCCACTATTTGTATAGCTGCAATTTAACGATATTCTGTTTAGGCTGAAACTGTGCTGATGGAAGTGACAGAAAGAGCCATGCAGGCGGAGATGGTAAAGAACCAAGTGATGAAAGTAAAGGAGAAGGCTGAAGCTCTGGTAGAATGCATTGCAAAGGAGAAGGGCTTGGCCGAGCAGAAACTAGAGGCAGCCAAGCCCGCCCTTGAAGAAGCTGAAGCTGCCTTGAACACCATTAAACCTGCTCACATTGGTAAGCGTTGCTCTCAACTCTGTGCATTGTCAATAATAGTCATCCCCTCAGGGGTAAATCTAATAAGTTGCTTCATCGCTCAGACAACATATTTAAATTTGATTGTCTGTTTAATTTGACTTTGGTATCAAATTATAGAGGGGGGGGGGGGGTAATAAGCATCATGTCATCTGAGATATTAGATGTCAACATATCTTTCTATCAGAAATAAAGCTGGAACTAAGATCACAAAAGATATGTTTTAGAACTAACTTTTTATGGGGTCGAATTATCTCAAGTGTCTCTTGGTTTTTGTGTAATTGGACAATAATACAAATGTTTGAGCATTAGATTTGTGTTATTCTATTCTATTATGCCATCATTCCCTGGCATAGGTATACATAAATATATTTGTTGACTTAATAAATAAGTTTGCAAAGAATCTGGACTGCCAATCAAGTTTTATACTAGGAATAGTTTCTTTATAAATAAGCTGTAGGAGATGTAGCAGTAGAACTGGTACTGTCATCTTATTTTCAGCCTCACTTTTTCACTATACTATCAACTACTTATTCTCAGATATATAAGACTCCCCTCTCCCTAGAAATATTCTTTTTCTATTTCACTTACGTAGAGATAGACGTTTTGATAGCTCTTCAAGTTGAGTCAACCATTTCAAACACATCACATAGTAATTTTATGTTACTGTAAAATGCATTAGACCAGGAGTTGTTATAGCAGGAAAGATTAGGATATCAGCAAACTTTCCTGAGAAGACAAGTCCACAAATCCAGAGTAAAAGAAATGGATAATTCTCAGTAAGAATGGAATTAGCACCCCAATGGATAATGAAATTCCCTAATCTCAATCAAGTGGTATCTTATAAATATCACATACCACTTTCTTCCCATCCCTCAACTCTCAGAAAACTATACATACAAACTGTATTAAAATCTGTGTATTGCTGTATGAATATATACACTCCACAACTACCAACTAGCCATAACCCAGTTTAGTCAGTCTCTACTCAACTGGGGAAAGTGCCAGTGACACAATCAAGATATTAGTAGAATCTATAGTTAATTGTTTTCTTCTACTTTGGATTTGTGGACTTGTCTCATCAGGCATGTTTCTGATGCACCATCTCTCCAGTTATACCAACTATCACACAGGAAAAATACTTAAAAGTAAAAAAAACCAAAGTTAGTACATATCTAACCTATAGTACTAATGCGTTCATGAGGAAATAACTACAGACTCATGGTATGAAGTAACAGAAAACATGGTAGGAAAATGGCATTGAGCATGAGGCACAAGTGCGTCATGTTTATCTTGTGTCAGGTATGGGTGGTTTCATCCGCAGTCAATGGGTGAAGCTTGGTTGCTTTTGTTTTATTCATGTAGTATATTTATGAGGATATTAAAATAAATGATTAAATATAATCTATTCTATATGTTAACAGCTACTGTACGCAAGCTGGGTCGACCTCCGCACCTC
>JAQJVL010006917.1:0-26547 GCA_035578905.1 Stictocephala bisonia | reverse complement strand
TATTTTATTTAATATTAAAGAATAGCAGTTTTGTTATAAGAGATTGATGTTATTGTAGCGGTAAAACTTAAGGAAATGTTTAAGAAGTATATGACAATTAGAGAAAAACTTATCGGAGCTTCGCTGCTAGCCCTGAGAAAACGTCCATGAACAAGAATCTTAATTACAATAGTAATCTAACGAAAGAGATGGTAAGAATATTGTAGAATGTGCTAAAAGTAAAATATCAACTATAGTATATTTGACAATCAGAGTAATTAAATTTATTTTGAAGAGAAGAAAGGGCCCACATGGTAAACTTTGCCCCGGGGCCACCAAAAGTCTCTGGGCGGCCCTGGGAACAGGCAAGTTATATCGGTAAGATACCGAGTGGTCTAAAGCGTCAGAACTTTGGCCCGAGTTAGAGATATCACAGGTTTGAATCCTGGCCTGAATTTGAAGTGTTCGTCAGTAATGTTCACCTTGTACTGTCTGGTTCTTCCCCCTGCACTGACTGATTGCGTTCTCCTCACAGATTGTTTAGTCTATGACGAATGAGCAGAGTTATTAAAAACAAAAACAAACAAAAAATGAAAGAAAAGAGTACTTCGTAAGAGTTGTTGACGAGAGAGATATTTGATTCCCTTAGTGTATACTACTCAGATATTTTATGAAGGGAGATATCGAACAGTGCCCGACCCTCCCGCATGCCACGCACGTGCCGGGACAAAGGGTGACAAAATTGCACTGATGGGCGTGAAAAGATGCACGACGGACTGCACTGCACAACGGCCAGGTCCACAATCAGACGGCCCTCGTTGTCACCTTTTCTTCCCCACTACGTGCTCTTTTATTCGGTAGTCTGGACCAAAAACTATTTCTGCTGTCCTCTTAAAATTCAAAACTTTTGTTCGTGGCTTAATCTACGAGGGAGCTTCATCATACGACGTTAGTAAGCTCTTGCTTGTTTTTAAGCGTGGAAATTTATTATTAAATGGATTTTTTCTAGCGATAGCAACCGATACGATAAATAAAACGTTGACTTTAAAATGTCGATGTTAAAATAAAAATGAAATATTATATTCAAGCTCTGGTAAATTTTTAATTTTCTTTGACTGTGGGATCTCAAAAGGTGGACTGATTTCATGAATTGTTTATAAATTTAAATACCTATACAATTGACATTCAAATGGCTGACATTACAATATTTTGGTAATTCAAGTTGCACACTGGGATCTACTGGACCCTATTTAAAAAAAATTATATAATAATACAAATTATGAATAATTTTCTTTGTTATTAGGTGGACATCTGGTATTGCTGGGAGATCAAAGAAGTGACAATTCAGCTACCAAAATCATCGTTCTTTTAAAACCGCCCAGGGGACACGTACAATGCAGATGAAGGATTACTGTGGACGCAAACATCATCCCTAATTTGTCTAATTTTTAATGTTTTATTAGTTTGGTAGCTGGCCTACGATAGCCATACGATATATAGTAGATTTATATTAGGCTTGTTTATTCAGACCATTTTGTATGAGTTCATTAATATGGTTGATAATAAGACACAGTTTTAGCAAACTTTTTGACTATTTATGATAATTTGACATCTTAGAGAAAAACTAACTACTGTATACAGTATCTTACTCGTAAATATAAGTAGAATAAATATAAAATACGTATTTATCCCTGAACAGTTGTGACCTACCTTGCCAACTATCACAAACTTAGGCAAATGTTTAGGGTACTATCAAAATTTGCGTACATTTTTCAAAAATATATTTTTTAAATTGTACCTCATTTGATTGACCGTACATTTTATAAACACAAAAAAATATTAAGATTTAATTCACAAATAACAACAAAAGTGTTTTATCACAACTCTTATAGCAATGCACTCAATGAGAGAAAACAAACCTCAAACAGCACACAGAGGAACACTGGACACAAAGATGAATAAGGATGTTTACTAAGATGGCCGATGATCGGGATCGATGCCCAGAGCCACCAGGTAAATGCACATGGGCACTGGAAATTTCGGAGACGAACTTATACTGAAAAATAAATTTCTATAAAAAGGTTTCAAAGTCTAGAGAAATCTGTAACTACTTTTAGAGGGCACAAAGTACTATATTTGACTCAGAATCAATAAAATATTGTGTTTCCCACCATGTTTAGCCAGTTCATATGATCTGGATATGAATGATTTAAAACTAAATTGTTACTTTTCCGATTGAAAATAGTTTGTTCTCCTAGATAACAAAGTTTCATAGTCTAGAAAAATCTGTAAGTCTACTTTTAGAGGGCGCAAAGTACGGTAATTGACTCTGAATCAGTGAAATATCTTTTTTTAGCCATGTCCTGTGACCTGGCTACACATGTGTCCAGATTAAATTGTATATTTTCCCATCAAACGCAGTATGTTCTCCTATATAACAACGTTTTACAGTCTATAAAAATCTGTAAATCTACTCTTAGAGGCCGTAAATTAACCAATTTTATTTACACACAACTTGAAAATCTAGCTCTACCTAAGGATGAAGGAGGTGAGATAGAGCAAAAAGACATAGGGCCAAAGTTGTAGATCGAACCAAATCAGACTCAGAAAATGTTGTTAGTTTTGCTGTAGAACCGTTCATTTAGCCGCTACTTCCAATTAGAGAAACGCTGTTTTTAGCATTTAAAATTGTTGACACTAAAAGGGCTGCCATATTCGATTTACTAAGAATTTTTCAAAACCCCTTCTTATTGCACATCTACAGAATATTCTTATTGTGTTTGACTCTATAAAATTTCAGCCTCGTAGGCTTAGTACTTTTTTAGTTAAAGCGATGAGAGTGAGTCAGTGGTATTTGCCTTTTTAAAGGTATAGGTTAAAAAGGTAAAAGTAAAATTTATTATTTAATACATAACTATATTAATTAAGTATTTAAAACGTTAAGCTACGCAATCACTCCAACAATGAATCATTCATATATACAATCACTCCAACAATGAATCATTCATATATACAATCACTCCAACAATGAATCATTCATATATACAATCACTCCAACAATGAATCATTCATATATACAATCACTCCAACAATGACTCATTCATATATACAATCACTCCAACAATGAATCATTCATATATACAATCACTCCAACAATGAATCATTCATATATACAATCACTCCAACAATGAATCATTCATATATACAATCACTCCAACAATGAATCATTCATATATACAATCACTCCAACAATGACTCATTCATATATACAATCACTCCAACAATGACTCATTCATACATACAATCACTCCAACAATGAATCATTCATACATACAATCACTCCAACAATGAATCATTCATATATACAATCACTCCAACAATGAATCATTCATATATACAATCACTCCAACAATGAATCATTCATATATACAATCACTCCAACAATGAATCATTCATATATACAATCACTCCAACAATGAATCATTCATATATACAATCACTCCAACAATGACTCATTCATATATACAATCACTCCAACAATGACTCATTCATACATACAATCACTCCAACAATGAATCATTCATATATACAATCACTCCAACAATGAATCATTCATATATACAATCACTCCAACAATGAATCATTCATATATACAATCACTCCAACAATGACTCATTCATATATACAATCACTCCAACAATGACTCATTCATACATACAATCACTCCAACAATGACTCATTCATATATACAATCACTCCAACAATGACTCATTCATATATACAATCACTCCAACAATGACTCATTCATACATACAATCACTCCCACAATGACTCATTCATACATACAATCACTCCAACAATGACTCATTCATATATACAATCACTCCAACAATGACTCATTCATACATACAATCACTCCAACAATGACTCATTCATATATACAATCACTCCAACACTGAATCATTCATATATACAATCACTCCAACAATGACTCATTCATATATACAATCACTCCAACAATGACTCATTCATATATACAATCACTCCAACAATGACTCATTCATACATACAATCACTCCAACAATGACTCATTCATATATACAATCACTCCAACAATGACTCATTCATACATACAATCACTCCAACAATGAATCATTCACATATACAATCACTCCAACAATGACTCATTCACATATATAATCACTCCAACAATGAATCATTCATACATACAATCACTCCAACAATGAATCATTCATATATACAATCACTCCAACAATGAATCATTCATATATACAATCACTCCAACAATGAATCATTCATATATACAATCACTCCAACAATGACTCATTCATATATACAATCACTCCAACAATGAATCATTCATATATACAATCACTCCAACAATGAATCATTCATATATACAATCACTCCAACAATGAATCATTCATATATACAATCACTCCAACAATGAATCATTCATATATACAATCACTCCAACAATGACTCATTCATATATACAATCACTCCAACAATGACTCATTCATACATACAATCACTCCAACAATGACTCATTCATACATACAATCACTCCAACAATGAATCATTCATACATACAATCACTCCAACAATGAATCATTCATATATACAATCACTCCAACAATGAATCATTCATATATACAATCACTCCAACAATGAATCATTCATATATACAATCACTCCAACAATGAATCATTCATATATACAATCACTCCAACAATGAATCATTCATATATACAATCACTCCAACAATGAATCATTCATACATACAATCACTCCAACAATGAATCATTCATACATACAATCACTCCAACAATGAATCATTCATATATACAATCACTCCAACAATGAATCATTCATATATACAATCACTCCAACAATGAATCATTCATATATACAATCACTCCAACAATGAATCATTCATATATACAATCACTCCAACAATGAATCATTCATATATACAATCACTCCAACAATGAATCATTCATATATACAATCACTCCAACAATGAATCATTCATATATACAATCACTCCAACAATGAATCATTCATATATACAATCACTCCAACAATGAATCATTCATATATACAATCACTCCAACAATGACTCATTCATACATACAATCACTCCAACAATGACTCATTCATATATACAATCACTCCAACAATGACTCATTCATATATACAATCACTCCAACAATGACTCATTCATACATACAATCACTCCAACAATGACTCATTCATATATACAATCACTCCAACAATGAATCATTCATATATACAATCACTCCAACAATGAATCATTCATATATACAATCACTCCAACAATGAATCATTCATATATACAATCACTCCAACAATGAATCATTCATATATACAATCACTCCAACAATGAATCATTCATATATACAATCACTCCAACAATGACTCATTCATACATACAATCACTCCAACAATGACTCATTCATACATACAATCACTCCAACAATGACTCATTCATATATACAATCACTCCAACAATGAATCATTCATATATACAATCACTCCAACAATGAATCATTCATACATACAATCACTCCAACAATGACTCATTCATATATACAATCACTCCAACAATGACTCATTCATACATACAATCACTCCAACAATGAATCATTCACATATACAATCACTCCAACAATGACTCATTCACACATACAATCACTCCAACAATGACTCATTCATATATACAATCACTCCAACAATGAATCATTCATATATACAATCACTCCAACAATGAATCATTCATATATACAATCACTCCAACAATGAATCATTCATATATACAAAATCTATTAATTCATTCTCACCCTGCACTAAATGTGGCTTGCCTGTCCATTCCCGGTGTCAGGTTGATCAGTCCTCCAATTATACGATAAAACTCTCCCACACTATAGAAGGCCTTGGATATCAAAAGCTCTTTTAATCTTGCCTTTAATATCTTGGGCATCATAAAACGATGGTAAACTGTTGATAAAATGAACCCCAACCTGTGAAGGTGTTCGTAAACCACCGTTCTGTGTTGCCCAGTTCGGTAGTTTCCCTGCCTCTAGTTGCGTAATTGTGGACTTCAGTGCCCCGTGTGAGGCCAGATTTAGTCTTAAAATAAAGAACTGCTTCCACAATGTAAATACAAGGCAGAGTCAAAAATTTTAATATTTTGAACTCGGATTTACACGATTCTCTAGACGTGTAATTTATTTAATAATTCTGATCGCTTTTTTCTGCAGTCTAAAGAAATGGGTTCTTAAGAAGTTCTTAAGAAATCGGCATCTGTACAGCCACCCCAAAGTACCAATCCGTAGGATAGATGAGACCGTAATATGCAGCCAACATTACTTGTGTCGGACGTAATTCTGCCAGTGTCCGCATTGCTCTGTATTATTTCGTTATTTTTCGAAAAGTGTCAAATCCTGGCTGGTTAGCGTGAGATAGGTACTCGCCCCGCCGTCCGGAGGGGTTGGCATTAGTATTGTGGGGTGTCGGAACTCAATTGGGGGTGAACAACAAGAGAAACAATTTGAGTTTGCTCACTGGCTCCCGCCCCTTGACGCGCGACGGTCACTTCCGGGTGATATCTTTCCATCAACTGGAGAGTGTGAGTTAGGCAGATTGGCTTTACACTCGCCCTTTATCAATGGCACGATGACGCTGTCAGCAAACTGAGTAGTTGGGGTCCGGGTGGCTGGTGACAAGTATTAAAAATGTTAGTATGAACTTAATATATTAAGTTAAGTCTAATTATAGTTATAAATATCACACCACCGTTGTAACATCGTATGATAGTCAGGTGATGTCAATAAACCGTTCTGGTTGGCTGAAACATATCACCAAATCCCTACTCCGACCTACCACCTGCTGACCTGCGAGTCAGTCTTCAGTCGCTGTCGCCCTCCGCCTCCTGGCTGTACCATGTCCGATTCCTGGTACCGTGACCAACCAGGCATGATGTACCACAGTGTATTATTCTTCACTCTTCAATTATTCATATATATATATATATATATATATATATATATATATATATATATATATATATATATATATATATATATTACAGACATAGTAATGGGGTTCATATTTTTTTAATCAAATAATTTTAATTTCTCACTTACAGTATTTCCAATATCCAATACAACCATATAAATATTTAAATAATAATACTATTAAAAATGCCAAAAGATTTATAACAGGTTTCTCACATTCAAAACAGTAACGCAGACAGGAAAATGTTTGATAAATAAATCAAATAGTAACAGGAAAACGAATTGGAATAACCTGGTCTAGTGAAGAAAGAGAGCTCATTCAGATAGAATGAATGTTGGCATGAAGAAAGGCTAATTCTTTAAAACTGTACTCTATGTGGTGCGATTGGGCCAACTCGTGAATAAGTATAATAAAAATAACAATAAAAAGGTTACCAGTCCTTTCTGTCACTATTAATTGAAAAGGTTACCAGTCCTTTCTGTCACTATTAATTAAAAAGGTTACCAGTCCTTTCTGTCACTATTAATTGAAAAGGTTACCAATCCTTTCTGTCACTATTAATTGAAAAGGTTACCAGTCCTTTCTGTCACTATTAATTGAAAATGTTACCAGTCCTTTCTGTCACTATTAATTAAAAAGGTTACCAGTCCTTTCTGTCACTATTAATTGAAAAGGTTACCAGTCCTTTCTGTCACTATTAATTGAAAAGGTTACCAGTCCTTTCTGTCACTATTAATTAAAAAGGTTACCAGTCCTTTCTGTCACTATTAATTAAAAAGGTTACCAGTCCTTTCTGTCACTATTAATTGAAAAGGTTACCAGTCCTTTCTGTCACTATTAATTGAAAAGGTTACCAGTCCTTTCTGTCACTATTAATTAAAAAGGTTACCAGTCCTTTCTGTCACTATTAATTGAAAAGGTTACCAGTCCTTTCTGTCACTATTAATTGAAAAGGTTACCAGTCCTTTCTGTCACTATTAATTGAAAAGGTTACCAGTCCTTTCTGTCACTATTAATTGAAAAGGTTACCAGTCCTTTCTGTCACTATTAATTAAAAAGGTTACCAGTCCTTTCTGTCACTATTAATTAAAAAGGTTACCAGTCCTTTCTGTCACTATTAATTGAAAAGGTTACCAGTCCTTTCTGTCACTATTAATTGAAAAGGTTACCAGTCCTTTCTGTCACTATTAATTGAAAAGGTTACCAGTCCTTTCTGTCACTATTAATTAAAAAGGTTACCAGTCCTTTCTGTCAATATTATTTAAAAAGGTTACCAGTCCTTTCTGTCACTATTAATTGAAAAGGTTACCAGTCCTTTCTGTCACTATTAATTGAAAAGGTTACCAGTCCTTTCTGTCACTATTAATTGAAAAGGTTACCAGTCCTTTCTGTCACTATTAATTAAAAAGGTTACCAGTCCTTTCTGTCACTATTAATTAAAAAGGTTACCAGTCCTTTCTGTCACTATTAATTGAAAAGGTTACCAGTCCTTTCTGTCACTATTAATTGAAAAGGTTACCAATCCTTTCTGTCACTATTAATTGAAAAGGTTACCAGTCCTTTCTGTCACTATTAATTAAAAAGGTTACCAGTCCTTTCTGTCACTATTAATTGAAAAGGTTACCAGTCCTTTCTGTCACTATTAATTGAAAAGGTTACCAGTCCTTTCTGTCACTATTAATTAAAAAGGTTACCAGTCCTTTCTGTCACTATTAATTAAAAAGGTTACCAGTCCTTTCTGTCACTATTAATTGAAAAGGTTACCAGTCCTTTCTGTCACTATTAATTGAAAAGGTTACCAGTCCTTTCTGTCACTATTAATTGAAAAGGTTACCAGTCCTTTCTGTCACTATTAATTGAAAAGGTTACCAGTCCTTTCTGTCACTATTAATTGAAAAGGTTACCAGTCCTTTCTGTCACTATTAATTGAAAAGGTTACCAGTCCTTTCTGTCACTATTAATTGAAAAGGTTACCAGTCCTTTCTGTCACTATTAATTAAAAAGGTTACCAGTCCTTTCTGTCACTATTAATTAAAAAGGTTACCAGTCCTTTCTGTCACTATTAATTGAAAAGGTTACCAGTCCTTTCTGTCACTATTAATTGAAAAGGTTACCAGTCCTTTCTGTCACTATTAATTGAAAAGGTTACCAGTCCTTTCTGTCACTATTAATTAAAAAGGTTACCAGTCCTTTCTGTCAATATTATTTAAAAAGGTTACCAGTCCTTTCTGTCACTATTAATTGAAAAGGTTACCAGTCCTTTCTGTCACTATTAATTGAAAAGGTTACCAGTCCTTTCTGTCACTATTAATTGAAAAGGTTACCAGTCCTTTCTGTCACTATTAATTGAAAAGGTTACCAGTCCTTTCTGTCACTATTAATTAAAAAGGTTACCAGTCCTTTCTGTCACTATTAATTAAAAAGGTTACCAGTCCTTTCTGTCACTATTAATTAAAAAGGTTACCAGTCCTTTCTGTCACTATTAATTAAAAAGGTTACCAGTCCTTTCTGTCACTATTAATTAAAAAGGTTACCAGTCCTTTCTGTCACTATTAATTGAAAACATTAGATTAAATGTGTTTTTGGTGGTTAATCACGGTTTCCTATGATGCATGGTCAGAAGTATATAGCACAAAAACTGTAATGTTTTACAGTCATTTCCGAATTATAACGATATGAAAAATTATGATATCATATTTCCAAAAGCAAAATCTGCGCTAGGCTGGAAAATTATAATTGAATGTTAGTTTTTAAGAAACATTTTTTCATTGGAATTATTTTATTTTATCAGAAAAATCTGGGCCGAACCAATTCACCCTGGCCGTTTAGGAATTTTTGGGAGAAATTTTAAATCATCCATTTTCGCTGCTACCTGAAGTAAATTACCGTTCGTAGAAAGACTTTTTGACCACTAAATATTTCCTTTTATACGTTCAAAGAGAAATTGACCTTTTATAAAGCAAATGTTTGTATAAAAAAAGTTAATAGCTTTTATTGCGTCTTTATACTGTATCTATGTATATATATGGTACAAATATCTTTATATTGACTTGTTCCTTGAAAAGAGCTACACAAAATTAGACTATAGAAAGAATAATTTTGTTGAAATAAAACTTTGTGTCTGTTTTTACAACAATTCTTAATTGTGAGTCATGTAACAGAGAAAAATCAAAAAGAGGTAATATTTTTATGGTCACAACGAACGCCTCAGTAGCAATTACCACTGATGTAAATCTTTATACATATTTGTGGTATTAATTACTGTACTACGTTTTTCCTTCAGAACTTTGATGGGAAAGGACTGACAATGTGCTAGCCCTTTCAACGTATAGCAGTGAAAAAAAAACAATTATTCGACACTCGAAGATTCTATAACTCGACACCCCTTCAGCTCAATATTGGACTGTTTTTCTTCTCTGTGGTGATAAGTAGAGAAGATGGTCGGTGCGATGAGAGTGCGAGAGCCCTCCAGGAAGTTCAGCGTTGTTGTAGCAGTGCACAGTTAGGACGGCTTTCGTAAAATCCATGTGAGCTACAACACAGAGAAATAAGAAACAGAGTTCGCATCCAATAGTACGCTAAATTTGTGTCGAGTAGTTATTTCTTTAGTTTGTCACGCGATGGCATGTCCAACACCTTGTCAGTTCCTCCTTAATTCCCCCTAAATTCTCAAGGATAAACGTAATAATAATTACAGATGTAACTAACTGTAATTTATTAATAATTGCCAGTGAGGCGATCACTGTGGCCATATGTATATTTGTTTAATAATATCTGATAGAGCCCCTGGCTGTTGGGCTATTAATAAATTGCCCTTTCTGAGGAACAGTTGAACTCAGATAGTAACCAGACTACACTCATCCACACTCATCCTACACTCATATAACCATTCATATTCGCCTTAAAATACCAACAACGTTGTGTCGGCGTCTCATATGTAAGAATATCTGATAGAGTCCCATGAGATTTTTAACAGAACATAATAAATCTAAACAGAGATCAACACTTTTTTATTTGTAAAATTTATTATTAAATATTTTTTGTACCTACGTGTGCAAAACGTAACTACAGCAAAAGAAACAAGCGACCTCTGTTTCTTTTTCTCTGTGGATATAATGACACTCGCAGTCCAGTTAGAACTGTCGCAGTAGTTATTTATCGAAAAACTCCCTAACACATGTCTCTCCCGAGAGCACAATTGATCAAATTTTTTTAATTTGATTCCAAATGATTCATATTACCTTAATACGTTGATCAATTGGGAGGAAAACGAGTAGGATACTATATAATGTAAACTCTTCAAAAACTTCACGGCTGGCTCCACCAACCAGTAACTAAACAATGTAAATACTCAACAACACAAAAAATCATGAATTTATGGCTATTAAATTGTATAATAAATTACCTTATAAATTAAGAAGTCTGGAAATGAAACAATTAAAAAAAAATTATATGCAACTATTTATTGTTGTTTGTACAACATTGAAGATTTTTTTTAATTCAACTGTAACTTATACGTAGATTTAAATCAATTTTCATTATATTTATTATATATTGTAATACCTCATTTGAGGTTTGATGCAATAAATATTATTATTATTGTGTTTTGTTTCATTTCGCATCTTTTATAAAACTATATAATTTTATATCTATAAAGAACATTAGTGAAGTAATAAGCACCAACAAACCATAGATGTAAAAATGACTATCGATTCTTGTTGTCCACTTTTACTTCGTTGTGAAGACATTTCAAGAGACGAATGTGTGGTGAGTGTAGTCATTATTACTAAAACCGACTGTTCATCATAAAGAGCCACTCATTAATAGCTCAATAACAATGTCCTACAGCTTTACGTGGAATCCGAACCACGTAGTATTTGTATGATTTTCACCTAATTGACAAGCCTGATACTCAATTTTCTTCCCTAGACAATATCTGGACATTGAATACTCCCAATAAGGACACCCCAGACTTTTCTAGTAGTGTCCAAAGTCCTGTTGAGGACAACCATTGAGCGGACGCCGTGTCAGTACCTATCGCCTACAGTCTCCACAGTCCACAACCCATAGATCTGTGTGTTCATTACTTCAACACATTGTCCCTAAGTAGCTGGGTTACAGCACTGCACCACTAGTGTCAACCACCTACGATAGTTACATGCTGTTATGAATTTAAAAAAATAACTTTAAAGAGTATTATTTATATGTTGTATATTTACATTATCGTTTGTAAAGTATAGTTTGTTTTATGTTTTATAATTTTGAATAAATTATATAAGAATGTTTAAAAAGCAGTATTTTAGTTCTTGTTTATGGTAACAAACGTTTTCAGTTGTCATCATAATAATTGCATAGTCATATTATTTTATAAAAATATACGTAAAATGTTAAGTATAAAATGGTATACACGTACTGCGTGTTCAGTGATCGTGTTTGTATGACAAAACACATTTATATAAAAAAAGGTAATTGTTCTATCAGTTGTTGTTTACAATGTTAAGTACTACACTACCTTTTACCATCATCAAATACTTCATGTTTAACAAGTTTTTTAACTTTTCACCCTCAAAAGAAATTACATTTAATTAATTTGCTAACATCGTAAAACTAGTATTTAACTGTATTTTTTCTTATTATCATTTTGTTCATTCATTCATCAGATTCATACGTAACAAAGTTGTTTATTTAGCAAAACTATAAATATCAATAGATAAATAATTATTTGTAATATATTATTTATTAAATTAAAGGATAATAAATAAAATTATTGCATTTACGTAAAACTGACCAAGGGAAATTATGCACGCAATGTTCCATTTAAAACAAGCCACCCCAAAACCATGCTATTCCCATTTTGTATAACGATGAAGTGAAGGTCGAAGTTTTATAAAATTTTTCGCCATGCGCATTAACACATAGAGCTCCCACAATAGAATCTTTAAATTTGTCCCTCCATTCATATTATAATGGTATTTGATGGACAATATGGCGAGACAATGTCTCTACTTATTTTATCCATAGGTAAAACGTTTAAATTATATACTATCAACTACCACTGCTAATAATTTTGTCGATTTGAAAAAATGAAGAGATCATCCATCTCTTAGTTTTCAAATCGACGAAATTACTGGCATACATTTTTTCATAATTTTTTTTCAAAAATGTTGGCATTAGTTTTTTATAAATTTCCAAGAATACAAAATTCAAGTTCTTGGTTATTAAAAATTATATGACATTAAATACTCGTCTATTATTCTTTATATGATAAAGTCCCATGAGATTTTTAACAGAACATAATAAATGTAAACAGAGATCCAAATGTTTTTATTTGTAAAATGTATTATTAAATATTTTTGGTACCTACGTGTGCAAAACGTAAGTACAGCAAAATAAAACATTGGAGAATGACATTGTTCAAGCTAATTAATTGACTCTTTCTTCTCATTGTCACAAATAGAGGGAAAACACTACAGAACAAACATAACCTAAAACTGTCGTAAGTGACGCAAAAAGAACCGCCTTGAATTAACTTTCATATGTTTTACGAAGTTTATAACAGTAATTCAGTCCCATAGTTGTCAAGGACGTACAAAATAACTATCAAATGGTTATTCACCATATATAGTGCGTTTACGAAAATATTAAACATATACTTAACTCCCAACTTAACACATTAGCTTCCAATAATTTTAGTAATTAAATATTCCTGTTCACTAAAATATGATTACTAATATAATTTTTAAATATTGTTGTATGAAGTATGTTAATTTCTTTGCAGACTTCTTGATATCTCTTCAAAAAACCAGAAAATAGGCTCTCAGATAATTATAGTAGTTTAAATCTTAATTAACAGTAAATACGATTAAGAATAAGACTAATAAAACAGTAGCAGTATGTCTGGAATCATATATCAAGGCATTTTAAACAGTTCAGCCATAGGGTAAATTATACAGCTACTTAAAAATCCTCTAATCATTATTTAATTAAAAAACCTGAAGCCAAAAATATATGACATCACCATCAAGTATCAGGGTTTTATATGGTTAAAAGTTTAAATGCGATCATCTTTATGAGGGGGGGGGAATGGAAAATTATTGCTCTTATTTTACATAGTAGGCCTAATGTACCGCATTTTTCACTTTTTGGTTATGCCTTTTATTTATTTTTTTAACTACGTAACCATGGTGCTTTGAATTCACCTCTAATTAGCTGAAAATCAGATCGATACTAAGTGGTTCGGATTCCACATAAAGGTTCTTAGTTGTCCTAGCTATTGGTTATTAATAAAAAGCATTTTCTGAGGTACAGTAAAACACAGTTAGTAACCATATGTTCGACACTCCACACTCATCCTACACTCATATAATCATTCATATTTGCCTTAAAATATGCAAAAAGTTGGGTCGGCATCTCATATCTAAAATAACCACATTTTTCCATTTCTAACTATATTACAAATAGTTAATATATTAAAATAAGTACATAGTCCTACATATTTGAGTTTACGTGTGAGGTTGGTTAAAAATGTCTTTATTTATATATTTACAAGTATTGTAACTTGAGAGCATAAAATATAAACTATAAAACTGACGACAGTAAATAAACATCAGCTTTATTAATCTATTTTGTTCTTTAAATGTCATTCATCTGTTATATTAGGTTTTTCCATCGATTTTATACACACATATAAACCAGAGTTATACTGAAATAAATTATTCATAATATTAGTTTGGTATTACATTAAATATTTAATTAATTTTAACAATTCGTTTATTACATAAATCCTTTGTCATGTTGCGTATTATAAGAGCATTTTTTATATGTTTAGATAGCCATACTGAATTAATAGTGATAACATTAAAAAAAAGGTATGTATCAACAATATCGAGGAGGCTGTGTCGAACATTTTTCTTCTTTT
The DNA here is from genome assembly GCA_035578905.1 of Stictocephala bisonia. Lineage (NCBI taxonomy): Eukaryota > Metazoa > Arthropoda > Insecta > Hemiptera > Membracidae > Stictocephala > Stictocephala bisonia. The sequence goes on along the minus strand of JAQJVL010006917.1, from coordinate 11,588 downwards.
TCGTGAATTGCAGTTAATTGTTCCTTCTCGTCTAGGCCGTTATGAGAGTTAGTCGGTACTCTTACGCGGTCTTGATTTTTATCAAACTTTATTAACAAAGTGAAAACCATTCATTATTTATCGTATCCTGATATTCAGTGAAACATACGCGTAAACGGAATTTGTATAGAAGAAGGTGCCGCTGGGTAAGATATATTTATTCTTCTAGTTTTAGAATAAGATAACTTCGGAACTGACCCACCCTAATCTATTTCAGGATGACTCTTTCATTGTATAAAGATTATCTGTAACTGTCTGATATTTGCCCAGTACTGTAATATACTTAATGTAATATTTGATGGAAATAAGTTAAATTCTCTATAAAGGTGATGTGCTTTGATTTCAAACATTTGTAAGTAAATTAAGATTTGTAAAGAACAGGTAAAGAACTCACAAAATGGCGTCTTATGACGTCATCCCTTTACAAAAAGTAGTGCCAGTCTGAACAGGAGTTCTTTTCGCGCCTTTAACACCCTCTCTAGTTTGGAATTAAAACGCAAGTTGTGCCGTTGTGTTAAATTAAAGTTTAAAAGCTTATAATACTATGAATATAGTTAATTATATTCAACAATAGAAAATTCAACGGAATTGTAATTGAAATGAATTGTGAAATGGTTTTAGCCCATATCAGATATCCGTTAGAACGAAATTAAGATACAAAGTTTGAAATAAGAATAGCCTACATGAAATCAGTATTTATAAAGTATAGGCCTAATGGCAATAAAACACCTTTTTACTGTATTTAATAAATATATAATACTGTATTTACATTAAATTGGTAAGTAATGTAATATTGGACTTAAGAACTAGAAATTGTTTTAGGTTATGGTAAGAATTTCTGGCGATGGATTGAAATTGAGATAATGCTCTTTTTAAAGTTTTCAAATAAAAGTAGGGTAATTATATTTCTCCATAATACATATGTGCTTAAAGGGCATGTCTATTTTCGCAATTTAAATAATTTGACAATAATTAAAATTTGACTCACTTCTTTACATCACCATTATTAACCAGAAAAAAGTAGTCATTGTGTTGTCTGTAGCCATTAAAATCTTTTGGATATTTACAATTGTTAAATGGTTTTTAGTTTACAAGATATTTGTAGTTTACAATTTTAATTAGCCACTATTTAAAAAAATCGAGAAAGATAACTTAGTGGCTATTTTTTATGCACTGTATACATGTGTGTAATTGATTTATTTATACGCTGTTCTTAAGGATGGACACTCTAAATGTATATTGCAGTAATTGTATGTGCACATATGTTGTAATAATTGTGGGGTCAAACTACGAAAAAACAAAATATTATTGTGCTCGTTTTGTTTAATATTATTGTAATAAATAATTACAATATGAGTTAAAAAGAAGTAGGCCTATATAAACAATCATAATTTGATTTATGAACAACAACAATGGCTACGATACAGTTCTACTTACATTGTTTATGTTATACTGTTTTATTTCCTCATTAAATATTTATGTTAGAGATTACTATTATAATAGAGTATTGCAATAGCCACCGATATTCGGCATGGTGACTCAGTGGCCAAGGCTTCGGACTGCGGAGGGCAATGCCCAAGGTTCGAATCACCAACTGAGCTAACAGTCAGTACTTCTCTCGTTGAATAAAGTTCACGCACAGGTCTTCAGGCCCATAGAAACTGGCGAGTGAAGTTATAAAGAATAAAATTGTGGTATCAAATGCCCGATCTGTTCACCTTAAGGTTAACATGTTAAGTTGGCAAGTAGTTTAACAAATTATATTGCTTGTCAACATAAAATTTACCTTCCATGACTATTATGAACATTTAAAAGATTTTCTTTGTACAAAAACATGGATTATATTTGATATCAACAAAAACCAACCAAAACAAAAATTAACGAAAAGGTTAGGGGAAAAGGTGAGAGGGGTTTTTAGTTTATAAATCTTGTGTAAAGACTGTATCTATGGGAGTTTATTTGTATTTTGAAAAGTACAATAGACCTAGACTACTAATGTATGTAAATAAAACATTTTTAAAGATAAGTATGCGCTTGAATATTATCTATGTAATAAATTGAACTACATTAATATGTTTATTGATGAATTATATTTATTTTATTTGGATTAATAGTGATGTTAACAATAATTAAACTGTCGGTTTTATTGTTTACACTTTTTTAGGTTATATAATTTCAAGAGTTTTAGGTTCCAAAACTGGCTACTTTTAAATTGTTGAAGATGAAAGTAGTTTATTTATCTGGTTTAATGTTTTGAGTAAACCGTTCAAAAGTTATGTACTTCAGGAATTATGTACAAAAGTTATATTTCTTGACTTTTGTAGGGTTGAATAAAACCTGCCCCTTCAGAACATTCCTCAAATGATTTGTATATTTTTGTTTATATTAATCGTTTTACTGAATCAAGGTTAATTTATTATTAAATAGATTCTTAGGTTTCCAACCCATTTTACTAGCTACTTTTCTTTTTCAATCGGTGCATTTATTACTTTATAAAAAGAGCCTCGAGGCCTGTTAGCTCCTATATTACTTTTCATTTATAAGTTGCAAATGTTACAATACGAACTAAGGTTTTAGTTGTCGAATCAATACCTTTTTTATGAATTGAGTAAAGTAATGCAATTTTCTATGTTTAACAGAATTATAATGATCATTATTTTAGCCTTTGGTCATACTGTTTCATTAATTATGGAGAAATATTTCAAAAATTGCGTTATAGGTTCTTTAAATATATTTTCAACAGAATTTTGTTAGTTGGGTGCTCCAAAGATTTGGTTCAGCAAGCTTTATTCGCCGCTGTCGGAAATATTACTTAAAAATCCATCCAAATAACAGTAAAATCTACTTAATTTTTCTCATTATTGTTGGGGTGTAACAGCGTTAGATAATTGAATTTTTTTTAAATTCACGTACAACTTAGAAATTAAAGTATCGCCAAATCTCCAAAGATAGAATATTTCTACCCAAACGGGGAATCTTTTTTTACTTAAAGGTGTTTTACTCGTTTACCTGACTCTATGTAATCCAAATCACGTTGTATTAAGTGAATCCTTTTAGAAGCTGGCGACTTTTTTTCTGATCTCACTTTTTTTAACCGTACACATAAGATAGGATACAATAATAGTGAGCCACAATAAGTAACTTGACTCACATTATAGAAAACTCAGATTTTCGTCAGACAAACTGTAAATAATCATTTTGGATACATACCCGATCACAAACAGTAATCAAAAATGTTTCATAAATTGATCACGACAACAACCCTCATGACATTCGGAACAACGTGTAGATGCACCACCACGGACTTCTTACATATGAGACGCCGACACAACGTTGTGCGTATTTTAAGGCGAATATGAATAGTTTTATGAGTGTAGGATGAGTGTAGATGAGTGTAGTCTGGTTACTAACTGAGTTCAACTGTTCCTCAGAAAGGGCAATTTATTAATAGCCCAACAGCCAGGGCAACTAAGGGACCTACAGCTTTACGTGGAATCCGAACCACGTAGTGCTGGTCTGATTTTCAGCTAATTGACAAGCCTGATGCTCAGTTATCTCCCCCACACAACATCCGCACAATGATTACCACCCAACATGGACACCCCAGACTTCTCTAGTAGTGTCCACGCCGATAGCAACCACCGAGCGGACGCCATGTCGGTATTAAGAGGACCGAGCATCCAACCTATCGCCTACAATCTCCCAAACACTTTGTCCCCATGTAGCTGGGTTACAGCACTGCGCCACCAGTGCCGACTTACAGTATTGAGGAAGGTGTCGATAATAGATGTACACTCCAAGGGTAGGGATGGGGTTATTTTTGAATGCCGTCCAAGGACGCCTGGAAACGATAAAGAAGACAAAATAAACTTACTACTACTCTTTTGATTATTGGCCATAAATAATTCACAATAAACTATTATGGGGATGAAAAACATGCGATTTATCTCGTCAACCCTTACAAAAATAATACAGTTTATGGCGTGGAAAAATAATTTTGGTCAAATTCCGTTATATGTCCCCATGTAGAAACTATATGTTATACAGCTGTAATAATATAACCTCACCTCATTGACCTAACCTAAGATAACTTAACTAAGTACCTACCCACGCACCCTAACTTAACCTAACCGAATTGTAATTAGAAGGCATATAATGGAATTTGACTCCAGGTTTAAAAGCCTAGAAAATTTTGTCTAAAAACAATCGATTGAATTTGTGCATAATCGATAAAAATAATTGTGCATACTTATTTAGTAGGAAAACTAGTTTTTATTTTACAGTTCATCACACAATTTTGTTATTTACCACCCAGGGGTAACACTAATTATTTTCCCCTTTCAGGTCCAGTCGCTGCTGCCTCTCTCGCACGGTAATACTTGTACAGTCCACAAGCACTTTCAGTGTTTTTAAACTAAACAATTGTAATCAATATAATTCTATATGTGTTTGCAATATTAAACTTTTCAATTATATAAAAGTAATACATACAAATAGATCATTTCTAATTTACTTGTGAAAATATAATAAATTGTTATTCAAACGTGTGTTTAATTTAAATTTTCAGTTTTATATCTATGGTATTCTCCCTACTATTGTTATTTTAATCAAATTACACTTTCTACTTAATTAAACATCCAAACTAACGTTACATCGCGTAGGTTGTGGATACTGTACATAACCCCCCCCCCCCCCCCTCCAAGGTAAGTGGTAGTTTTTGTCATCTCTGCTCCAGTCTGGAGTTAGTTTAGGCCCTGTTCATTTTATTTACTTTTTTTATTTCTCAAGTTATACTACCACATGGTTGACTAGAGACCATGTAAGCAAGGCAAGACAGATGTGGCCGGTGGGCGCTGTGAGGGGCCGGCTCAACCATAGTGTCATAGCCCTAACCCAGGAGCGGAGAGCCAGTTTGGCGGCTGAGTACCCTCCCAGCGGCTCATACTAGCGTTCTCAAACTCCATTATTTCTAACGAAATATTTCGAGTCCAGGCCAAAATCGTCTGGTTGCCTTGTTTTGGACTTTATATTTATTTATAAGCGCATTTGGGTGAAAACTTAATAGTTTTCAATAAATATTTAAAACAAGAAAAAATAAATGAAACTAAAATTAAATTAATTAATTAAAGTCTTGAAAGGTTTTTATAATTTGCAAGTAACTATACATAACCTAAATTGTCGCTCATAAATAATCTTAGAGTAGGTCTTGACTCCGCAATCTGTGGTGTCTTTATGGTTGTATTGTTTTTGTGAATGTTTTCAGAGGGGACCAGTTTAGGTTTTTGAACATTATGTTTTTTAAAGATTAAATAGAATCGCAGCTCATTAAAAATGATTGGAATACAATTAGATAGAATTTGGAAGAATTTGATTTTTTTAAATTAGTCTGTTACATTTTACACACAATTTTCATCAAAATATTTTGTTAGGTATCATTTTGCTAGATATCATTAATAAAATTGCAAGTTTAAAATACAAATTAATTTAAAATATATTTTTCTACTGTAGAAAACAGTTCATTTTTATTAGTTATTAGGAGAGCGATTTCAGGAATGATCTTCTCGACTCGACGTAGACCTTCCAGAACTTCTATATATCATTAAGTAGTAATTTAAAAATTCAAAAAAAGTACTACATGAAATTATTTTTTTAAAGTTCATTTATGTTAGGTACGGGGGCGCGATTTCAGAATTCCAGACTACGAGACCTTCCAGAACGTCCAAGGTACTGTGCGCATGTTTGATTTATTTTTTGCATGGTAGGTTAAGCATTTTTAGCTATCGCGTCGATAAAATTCAATACTCTGTGCCACTAAACTTGCAAATTTAAGGATGTTACAGTGTTATATCGCGAACAGGTCATGGAGAAACAAAATGTATGAGTTAACATTTAGGGGAGGATTATGGGGATGTTTTTTGTTTGTTTGATTTCAGACATCACCTGAGGAGTTACACGTCGAGGAGTTACATGTCAACCTGACCACAAAGGATGAAAAGTTTGAGGTAACTATCCATTATTTGTTAGTTGTTCTGTTAAATTTAGTAATAAGTATTTATAACTATATTTTGAATACAATTGCCAATGAGGTGTCAACTATAGATATGTGGAAAAGATTGCACGTTTAAAAATACATTTACTAGGAATTTCCCGGCAAATTCATGTTGGAATGTGACTTTCCTATTCCCCACAAATAATAACTTTGTTAATGAAAGAAAATAACGTGCAGGAGTCTTGAAAAATGTTACATTTGTCACTGGATGCCATTATATAAAATAATGGAAAATAATGTATTAAGAATGGATACTCATGGAACATGAGTAATAAGAATATTCATAAGTATCTTTATCTTAATTTTAAGTTATTTTAGGGTATTCTCAATGAATAACGACAGTGGCTTGGGAATGAGGTAACCGTAATAGGCATATATATGAGGTGATGAACAAAGTCATTTGATGTCATGATGTCATTTGATGTCAATGATCAATGAGGTTTTTTTATTTTATCAAATAAAAGTTGCCTCCTCGACTGGTTCAGAAGCTCATTCAATACTTTAGGAATTACTTGGTAAATATTTTCCCGTAAGTACAACAATGTGGGAGTAGGTTGATGTGTAGTTGGTATTATGCAATGTTTATACTCACGTTATATTCGATCTGTGGTGATTGAAGTATGTAGTACTTAGTTTCTGTACATCACTACTGTTATAAGGCAAGGCTGTGTGACCAGATAGACATATCTACAACTTAGTATCAGACTACTGAATCTCAAAGGATTTAGTACTTATTTGATTAAAAATTAAATATTATCTATTAAATAATATTATTGGTAGAATTTCCAATTTTTTTTATTCAGCATTGGGGTCGACTTCGATTAACATGGATTAATATTAAGTTTTTTTCTAAGGGACTCCACTCACCCCTACACCCCATCTAGCCCATGACACCGACTAGTAGAACCCTCAAGTCTTGAGGCCCAAACATGAAACACTTGAGAAATGGCGCATTTAACTGATTGACAATGACTTTATTAACAAAGTCAAGAATTACTAGTATATGGCTGTATTCAACATCCTTAGATACCTGCCATCATTATTATTTCAGTGTTACTAGTAGATTTGTTACAAACATATGCTTGGCTAAAACTTAATATCTGTTATGTTGATTGTAAATAAATGCATTCTTAAAAAATAAAATAAATATTGTCCAAATATCTAATCGGTCTTTGAATTCCAGATGTAAACAACGCCGCCTATATTGTATGGGCGGTGTCACCTGAGGCGTTCCTGCACGATATACAACACATCAAGGTGAGATCCCTTTCAGAATTAGTAGGCAGTAGGCCTATTACAAAATATTTGGATATATAAAATAATTATCAAGCCAATTGACTAAATCAACCAAAACAAATAAAAATGTATTGTCTGATTCATAAAGAAATTCACTAATATATGTTTTTAACTAAGGTATGGTTTTAAAAATTATAATATATGTTTATAATGCATATAATTTAGTTACTGTGCGTTTAAAAATTAGTTTCATGTAAATAATGCGTCTTTTAATTTCGTTTCAATTACAGGGCTGTACATTGCCTTAAATATTGCGCTGCGTAGTAAAATACTATTGTTTTCTAACAACACACAAGCAGCTCATTTTGTTCCTCCTTTTCCAATTTGTTTCTCTCTACACAATACTTCCTCAGCACTTTACTTCAGTATTTAAAATATGCTCAGTTTATAAAGAGTGATGTAATTTTTTTAAATTTGTTTATGTTCATTATCTTTTTAACTGATTTTGAAGTAATTATTGTTACATCCAAAGGTGTTTCATACACAACTTTTTTTTAAGTTGATCTTCAGTATTTAATTTTGTTGATTTCAGTAAGTGTCTTGCCAACATAATTTAGAGACGATAAATCAATAGTAATGCAACAATAATAATTAATGGCAATTAAGTAATGGCGATAATTTTTTTAGTTATGTAAAAATTCTATTTTAGATGTAGAATGTGAAATTCAATAGGCATATTCTTAGTCAAATAAAAAGAAATTAATATTAATTTACACATTTTGTAAATTTAAGGGTAATTTTTTTACTGAAGGGAGGCCTCACTGTATTGAGGTATGCAATACTAATTTTGTTTTTATTTTTTAGCTGTAAATTGTAGTCTACGTATATAACATTAAACCAGTTGTTATATAGAATATAGATAACCTGTGCGTGGAATTAGAATGGGGTATAAGTGAGGCAAATCAAAATTAGAATAAATTGCCTGATTTAAATAATCTAGTACATAAATTAAAATTAAATAGCTTATTTCAACCGAATAAGCTGTTTAAAATATCTACCCAACTAAAGAAAGATTTCAGTGAATACTTATCCAATAACTGAAAAATGTTTAATATAAGTGATATTTTGTAATAATATTTACACTTATAATCAGCATTACTGATGAAATGTTCATTCACAATGAATAAATGCAATTTGGTAAAAATGTTGATCTATTGATGCAACAATAATTTTGATCTTTGGTAACTTGAATTATAGCTAAGATGGTGATCCATTGATGAAAACAACATGGCTTTTAGTGTTTAAAATTAAATCGTTGTCAGTTCTAAGTTGAATGATTTATTACGATTGTCTAAACTGATTTCCTCGTCTTGTTTGAAGATTACCTCTCCTGCGCCAAGCCGCCCGTCCTGATGCATGTCGCCCCTTCTGCTGCAGCTGCTGAAGACTTCTAGAGTGTTGGTGCCGTACTCGAGTGAGTACAAGTTTTCATTAAAGTGGCACAGATTATTGATAGTGTTGCGTAAACCAGCGAGTTAGGCAGGTAGTTGACTGTTGTCTGATGACAGAAGGGAAGACCAAGAAGACACGTAAGTAAGGTGGAGACAGGTGAGTCAGTCTGCGGCCCTTCCCCGAGGGAGGGTGGATACACCTGCTCACTCTGAAACACATCTTTACACAACTGTACAGTGACTATATGGTACATTTATTATTAGCTTGATAAACGATACAATGCGAGTACCATTGTATCGTAATAACGTCAGTTAAATGGCTCTGAAATATAAAAAAATAAATAAAAATTGTTCAAAGTTAGATTGATTCATAAACCAAGGACAAACTCTACATCAATTTTACTATGTTATCGTGAAATTTTGTACAGTCCTAATTGGTATTCTGGTGGTACAAACTGGGCCTTCACTCTATGAATTCACGTATTATTTTATGTTATTGCATTTATAATAAGTTGTTAGATAATGCTTTTTAATCAATCACTTTTACATGGAGGAAATAGTGATAATAATTATAGGAGTTTTGGTTTAACTGAATACAGCTACGTGTAATTTTAAAAATTGTTTTCAGTATTTGTTGTGCTTCTCATTGTTAAATAATTTTAAGGGTGCAGAAGAAAAGTACAATTAATAGCAATAGAAAACCACATTAATTAAAATAAAAACTTATTTACGGAATAAAACTGTAAATTCCTGTAGATTAAAATTCTATCAACATTGGAGCTATTAACAAAAAATTTCAGCGTTTTAACAGTCAGCAGATGGTTCATTGACAGTCATTCATTGGGTTATAGCCTAATAATTGAATGATGATTTATTTATATGATTATTATTTCGTATTATATAGCTGTACTCCAAATAAGCTCAATTATTTCAAATACATGTAATAATTTACGTTCTTTAACATTCAACACAAAACATGTCTCTAAGAGCTTTTTAGCTGACCTTCCACTTACCTCTGGCAAGTCATTTCCGTTCCCTACTTTTGTTTTACTACTCTATAACCGTAATGAGCGAAGATAGTTTATTTCTTTCGAATAGTTAAAGTTTACAAATTTCATTGATTATATAGATAAAAAGTACAAGTAAAAATATGAAATCGTTGTATTTTATATTTATATAATAAGTACAAACAATTAAGCACTACCTACCTTTGATCAATAATACACCATTAATTGTGTACACTGTAATATATACAATGATATATATTACATATGTGAAACATATTCATTACATACATTTAGTACAATTAATTAATCCTAGAGGAACTATTGTCATCACTATTAATTAATTGATTTAGGGAACAAATTTAACATATTAAATATTTAATTTCTGTGGCTGATGATGTTTTGAGAGATTAATTAGGCTGTTTTCAGATTTCGTTAAAGGCTGTTTTTTCGCCATTAAAACCATAACTCTGTCACGCTTATTTTTACACTTTTGGTAAAGGGTGTAATACCACTGTACATGTATGGGTGGGTGGGTCAATACCACCATCGTACGTATATGGGTCAATACCACCATATGAGTATGAGTGGGTGGGTCAGTACTTGCCCATACTTACACAATTATATTGACCCAACCACCCGCCCATACTCGTACTATTACATATAGTTAAACTGTTTTCAAGCTAGTTTTGCTTTGCTGCTGAAAGCACATCGACTATCTCCTCACATCTGTGTTTGCTTTGTTCTTGGTTGGAATTTCTGGTCTGGTTTAGCCTTGTTGTTGGTTGGATCGTTTAGTCTGGGGTTACTTTGTTGTTGCTTGAATTTTCGAATCTGGTTTAGCTTTGTTACTGTCTGGATTGTTTGGTCTGGGCTTCCTTTGTTATTGCTTGGATTATTTTGTCTGATTTTGGTTTACTGTTAGTTGAATTGTCTGGTTTCGTTTTGCTTTGCTTGTGGTTGCATTAAATCCTCTGGATTGGTTTTTTTCTGGTTAGGTTATCTCCTTTGGGTTTTCTTGGTTGCTGGTTAGATTGTCTGGTCTGGTTGGTTGTACCGTATGGTATTGCTTTGTTGATTGTTAGGTTGGGCCTTGGTTGTATTATCTTCTCGGATGTTATTTGTTGGTTTTTTATTTGTTAGTAAATCTTGGTTTGAGTTTTTTATATTTTGCTGTGATTTTTATGATATTGCTCTTTAAAATGCAGAAATCACGCTCATCAAACACCGTCAGCCCTACAATTAGAGAAATATTGAACTAGTTTGCACACAGTAGGACTCGAAACTATCGTCACTTCAATTTAATAACGTTAAACAACTGTTTGTCAATTTAGTTGCAGACAAGTGATACTTGTATTGCTTATGACATTTTCCTAAAATATAACAATTTATTTACAGACAAAGTAACTCATTATATTCTCTATATTATTATTTAACCTTAATTCAAGATAAGTAGACAATAAGTGGCAGAGCAAGATTCAGGTCTCTGTAGTATCACGGAAAATGAAGGCGCTACTTTTTAATTAATTAATATTACCAACCCACCGTGGGAAAATTCCCTCCCTAAATTCCCCTCAAATTCCTAAATTTCCCTCCAAATTCCCACATCATACTATATAAAATGAAATTTTTTCAAGATGGCGACATTTCCCTTGTTATACTATATAAAATACACTCCTAATCTTTTCCCCGTTATACTATATAAAATGTAAAAAGATGGCGGTCTTTACACTATAATAAATGCACTTTTAAACTTCGATTATTACCGTCGGCTACCTTCGTACGCATCAGGTGGCGGCGCGCATGCCG
>JAQJVL010006916.1:0-26541 GCA_035578905.1 Stictocephala bisonia | reverse complement strand
AGTAATTTCCACTTAATTCACTAAAATAGTGTTTAATTTTATTATTACTACAACAAAAACTCCCGTATATGGAGTTTTGACAGCGTATATTCTGTTACGAAAAACATCTGCATGGTTGTATGCATTGCACGAAATAAAAATGTGGTTCAAAATATTGGAAAACTTGAAATCCAAACGACAATAAAACAAAAATATTGCTTTAAACTGGGTCACCTGTGACAAAAACATTTGATGAAATGTAGCCTCTTAGTTTATTAGAAAACTTATACGAATGTACAAATAAATCCATTCATATTTCTTATAAGCATAGTAAAAATGAGGAAACATCCAAGTGTCTAACAAAGCTAACAATGGAAGTGGATATCAGTTTGAATACAAGCCAACACTGTGCCTGTCGTAGTTAGGAGCCAGATGACGAATGTATTTTTGTAATATTGATCTTGGCAGATTGAAATACAGTCACAAACAAGCACATTACTGCCAGCAAAGCATATATTAATGAAATTACAGTTTTACTTAATTTGTCATACAAATTTAATCACTAGTAAATATTGTCAGTAATGAAGATAATTTATATTAATTTCAAACTAAGTTTATTTACTGAAATAATGTTGTGTAAAAAAGTTATTTACGATATTATTTTACATCTAATTCGTATACACCTTTTTTATCTCAATAAAATTTTTAGATTTATTTAGGTATCTCGTGGAGGTAAATTTTTTATATGAAAATATTTCAAATTAAGGAACTAAATGTTTTACTGTATAATTTTATTGATATTCTTATAGTATTTTGCATTTTTACACAAGTCTATAATTTTACTAACTTCAAACAGAAATAACATCACCCTCCTTGTGGAGTTAAAATGTATCACGACTCATACATTCATCTGTGTCTTCATAGATGAATGTAGACGTCTTCGTCTAGTAGCAAAAATAAATTTAACATACACAAAAACTCTGAATATAAAATACATAATACTTTAGTCTCCATACTTCCTTGATTAAAAATAATATCTATATTAAACATAGTAACATTAACTCAAAAGATAAATAAGGTATTTCGGATTAAGTCAAGAATTACCATGCAATTTGAAAGGGTTGCCAATAGATTAAACAGTATTATCTTTTATATCAAGATAAATTAATTAGCGCATTGAAAGAAAGAAGATCTTCATGATTCTGTTTATTGTGTATACTTTGGAACAGAATATCTTATTGTAACATTTTCATAACATTAGTTAAACAAAATCTCATTTTGCTATAGTATTAATTAAAACTTTAATTTTGTTTAAATGTTTGCTCTCTTTATTTTTATAGTGTAATGACGTGATATTTTGGAATAAATTAAGAATCTGTCTCTTAGAAACGTTTTTAACCTAACTATTAACATAACAATTTTAAATAATTTAACAAACTAACGTTAATGTTTTTTGTGAAATCCTACAGTATAAATAAAAGACATGTAAAAATAGCATCATCCCAAACCTTAGAGTGTGAGAACGTTCATCCAATATGTACATTGGCACACTTGTGTACTTTCTTAAATCCCGAATATATTGGGGAGAGTGAATAACTTGACATTTCAAAATCGAAGACTTAAGGGATTGAGCCAAGAAGGTTACGTGAAAATCCTTTTATTTATTTTTTTCAAATCAAATATCCCATAAAAACATATTTACTTAGTATCTGTATTTTCAATGTTTACTGTTTAGAACGTAGGCTACAGTGTACTCGTTTGTACTTAGTCTTAATATAAAACAATGTCATGTACTTTTGCTTAGAAAGGGGCATAATTACAAAATTAAAAAGCATAATAATTGACAAGGCTTACACTGTAACTAAGTTTAATAATACAGATTTATGTTTTATACGTTTATAAATGCATACTACCTTGACATAATAAATTTCTTGAGTTTTAGAAGTTGTGTATAAAAACATTGCACATCCTAAACTTCTACAGTTTATGTTGATCGCTTTGTATAATTTATATGTAACTTTCTATCTTATATTTCAAACCTACTCAGATTTTTATTTACTTTAAACTATCCAGCCACAAACTGGTAATTTTCTATCTCACTACAATATTTGTAAATGCCTTGTACTAATATTTAAAATTAAGCATAGTGACGTTAAATATATTTTGTTCAATAATAACATTGGTCTTGTCATTTACTTTTAGTATACATAAACATATAAGTACAAGGCCTTGAGATTACTAACCTTTAAAAGCACCATTATGTAGAATCAGAGAAGTGAGATAAAGAATCACTCCAATGAGTCATTCTATTTAAAATTGTCTTGGAAACTAGGGAGACGTTAGGCTGCGTGCTGAAAGTGCAGTGGTAAGCCCCACATATTACGTCATCAGTAGCAGTGACAATTGGTTGGTTTGATTTATACTTTCAAATCAAGGTTAGAACGATTAAATTAAATCATTATTTTGTATTTAAATAACAAAATACTATAATGATAACACAATTAATAATAGTTTAAATAACAAATAGCAATTAATAAAACTTGTACAGTTCTTCACAGTAATTGTTTATTGTAAATAAAACACTGTTATGGAAGTTAAACACCGACCGGAGGTTGAAGGTGTATGTTAGTCATGGCCTGTGATGTACAGTAGTGGAGTGACGGAACGCTTCCCCTCCGCTGCTGAAACTGCTATATGAGCTAAATATAAAAATATATTCTTAGTAAGAATATTAAGTGTTGGTAAAAATACAAGTAAAAGTCACAAAACACAAATTCATTAAAATATAAGTACAAAATGTAGATTAATTATGGTGGTCGATTTCGGCACATCCCTCTGGCCTGATCAATAATTGCAGGAATCAATCACCATGATATTCTAACAAGTTATAATTTTGTACATAACACAACACGCAGCTCGTAATCTGCCCGGCCAACTGCAATTCACTATTAAGATCTTAAACGTATAATGTCATGTTTATGATGATATGAAGTATTAAACAGTGGTTTATGTCATAACATAGCACATATAGCCAACGTCCAAAGCCAATTTCTGAAAACTTATATACAGGTTTCATTAGGAACTAAACATATAATAACAATCCCTCACCCCTTTACCCCACTACATAAATCACTTGTTAAATTTGACTGAAAATGTGAAAATGTAGGCCCACTATTTATTCATCATTAAGACATCTATCGTCAAGACATGGACGAATGAGTGTGATGAACGAGTGTAGTCATTGTTACTAACTAAGGTTGACTGTTCCTTAGAAAAAGCTATTTATTAATAGCCCACTAGCTAGGGCTACTTACGTGCTTTACGAGGAATCCGAACCACGTAGCAGCATAGCCGACACTCAAACCTCTTCCATACACAACATCTGAACGTTGACTACCATCCAACATGGACTTCTCTAGTAGTGTCCACGTTGATGTCAACCATTGAGCGTTCGTCGTGTCGGTATTAAGGGGACCGAGCGGATTGTTTAGAATCGAATTAGTCAAACAAAAATAAAATATATGTCAATATTAAAAACCACCCAGTATCATTAAAATACCTTATATATTTTCAATTTAGATACATTTATAAGTTTACTTATTTATTTTAAATTGAATCAATAATTGCTTATAAGCATTAATTAGTCATTATTTAATAAAAAAGCCTTCAAACATTTATAAAACCTTCAAAATAAAAATTTAAGGCCTTAAAACTTAATAATAAAAACTTATCTATTCATAGAAACATATCAGTCTACTATTGATATTTTTTTTGATATTCATGACAGTAGTAGGGATTTGCCATTCCTGGCCCAGTATTATCCACCCTACATTTTAGATTGATAATGCTTTGATGTGCTTAGATTGATAATTTCACAGTTTGCTCGGATTGATAATGTTTCATGGTTGATAATTTTGTTTGCCGTTCCTGGCGCAGTGCTAGGCGTGAATTGAAAGTTGTGTTTTAGTTTTGGTGCGCGGTGAATGGGTTCGAGTGTCGCGCGGTGAATCCGGCCAGAACGCCGGTCGAGATTTCTGCAGTGGCATCGTTTCGTGGAGCGCTGTGTAGGCAGTCCCGGCGGTGCGGTGTTTGTGGAACATTATAAGTGATTCGATCGCGGCACCCATTCCCCGCTGGGTTGTTTGACACGATAACATTCGCGCGGTTGTTTGCGTGAGATTTCGGTGGTGGATGCGGCTGCTCCGTCACTTGGCTGTCATCTTCCCTCGTCCTCTCATCTCATCCGTCGTCTTCCCTCATCAACTTAATACAATAATTTCACATCTTCCACAATACTCCAAAAAGTCTTCCCTTAACGTTCGCGTATCATTCATGTAACGTTCAAGTATCGTTCAGGTGTCGTTTAGGTTTCGTTTACGTATCGTTCAGGTGACGTTTATCTTCCCTCGTCCTCTCATCTCATCCGTCGTCTTCCCTCATCAACTTAATACAATAATTTCACATCTTCCACAATACTCCAAAAAGTCTTCCCTTAACGTTCGCGTATCGTTCATGTAACGTTCAAGTATCGTTCAGGTGACGTTTACGTGTCGTTTAGGTTTCGTTTACGTATCGTTCAGGTGACGTTTATCTTCCCTCGTCCTCTCATCTCATCCGTCGCCTGCCCTCTTCCACCCCAAAATACGATCAATTTTCAGGGCGGTCAGAGGAGACAGCTAACTCCGTGCAAATGGCTACTTATAAGACTAATGTCAACTCAACAATACTTCTGAGTGCTAACGATATGGATGTGGTGCAGCAACAACATTCATCGTCGTCTTTCCCCTTCGTTCAGGTGACGTTTAACTTCCCTCGTCCATGTATCGTTCAGGTGACGTTTATCTTCCCTCGTCCACGTATCGTTCAGGTGACGTTTATCTTCCCTCGTCCACGTATCGTTCAGGTGACGTTTACGTGTCGTTTAGGTTTCGTTTACGTGTCGTTTAGGTTTCGTTTACGTGTCGTTCAGGTGACGTTTATCTTCTCTCGTCTTCCTCGTCGTTTCTTCACTCTTCTACTCCAAAATACGACAAATGTTCAGGGTGGTCAGAGGAGACAGCTAACTCCATGCAAATGGCTACTTATAAGACTAATGTCAACTCATCAGCACTTCTGAGTGCTAACGATATGGCTTCGTCGTTTCTTCACTCTTCCACTCCAAAATACGACAAATGTTCAGGGTGGTCAGAGGAGACAGCTAACTCCATGCAAATGGCTACTTATAAGACTAATGTCAACTCATCAGCACTTCTGAGTGCTAACGATATGGCTTCAAAGAAGCAATGTCCTACTTGCAATGCGTTTGTACATGCATCAAATATGTCTCGACATAGTAAGACGAAAAGATGTATCGCAGCTTCCACAGGCTACCAATCAACGTTGCTAGCGCTCGGACCTCTTCCTTCAACCACCACTGTATGTCCTCAGAAGGAAATTTGTCCAGCATGTGGGGTTGACGTTCTGGCTAAAAATATGTCACGACACCGTAAATCGAAACGCTGTTTGAGTATCGCAGTTTCAAATAATCCTAACACTGCAATGCCAGTACTCAACCAGGCATCAAACTATTCGCAAAAGAAACCATTCCCAAAGTGTGGGATTGAAGTGACTGCATCCAACATGTCACGGCATCGTAAATCGAAAAGATGCATCACGACTTCTTCTCCTGAGCAAACGGCTGCAGTTCCAGATATTCAGACTAGCTCAATTTCGAATGATGCTACAAAACAGGCATGTACTATATGTGACACCGAAGTTTCTATTCGTAATATGCTTAGACACTGCAAATCCAAAAAGTGTAACACTAATACGATGCTACGCAACAGAGTCAAACGTTTTGGAATCAAACCAGCTCTAGAATCGGTAATGTGTTGGGTATGCGAAAAGTCTATTGAAAAACCTGGATATACCTCACATGTAAAATCGAGGGTTCATAAACGAAGGGCAATGATGCATCCATACTCCACAGAATCGGTATTGTGTGAGGTATGTGAGAAGACTATCGAAAAGTTTAATTTGGTTTCTCATGTAAAATCTGAGGACCACAAACAAAGGAGGATGATGCTACCTTCGGATTTCGTTGTGTCCAATCCAACAATCAAAAGAATAGAGGAACGTTTTGCTCAACGACTTCCAGCCTCAGGTCCTGAAATATCCGAACTTGTTGCAAAATATCCGAAGTCGAAAGTTAATCGCCGGCCTGTAAAACCACTCCAGACATACGATGAAGATTTTGTGAAAAGTAAACGTACGACACCAATCAATCCCAGCGCTTACGCTCGCAAGACAAACAAGCGACCAAATAGCCCATTGCTAGATGATGCTTCCCCAATATCTTCTCCTCCCTCTGACTTTGAAGGAGATTGGTCAGCCCCCATTCCTTCTCCAATCAGCCCTCTACCAGCTTCCCCAGTATCTTCTCCTCCTCTTGACTTTGAGGTAGATTGGTCAGCCCCCATTCCTTCTCCAATCAGCCCACTACCTGATTCTCCGATTGCTTCTCCTAAGTCAAAGCCCGAAGATCATGATAGTTCTGATCCTGTATCATATTTGAGGGAGGCTGACATAGATAATGTTATTAGAATTATTGGGGTAACGTAATCTCAGAAGCACGTAGAAATCCAAATTGGAACGAAACTAAATTTAGATATGCCATATCTGATTTCGATTTGTCATTTTTAGACGATCCTAAAAAGGAAGAAGTCGTGTTTGAACCACCAAAAAAGAGTTGTCCATTCGGATTCGAATAAAATTAGAAATATAATGGGATCTCCACCTCATTCATCAGAGTCTACACATAATCAGAGTTGGGATGAAGATGATCTCGATTTCGATTTAACATATTCACCTAAAAAAAATAACAACATTAACGAGGAATCGTCATTGAATATACCAAACAGCCCCGTTTATGGATCTCCACTTCACTTTCCAGACAGTCCCTCATATTCACCACTGAGTCCAACTGATAAAAGAGAAGAAGAAGAAGAAGACGACGACGACGACGACGATCTAAGTTCAGATTCAGATTCCGTGTGTACTGTTATTGAGAACCCCAAGTTCAAAAATAAAAACAAACCAGATGATAAACACTATGTAGATGATCCAACGTTGGAAAACTCGCCACAGAACAATGTGGATGGAGAGAAAGAAGAAACATTCGAACTACAATCACTGGCCGAGGCTATCCGTGAAAAACAAACCGCTTTCAAGGGACGATTGAAAACCTACACTATTGCTAATCAACTAGCATTCAAAGATGTGTTGCGTTTCTTTAATGCGTATAAACCCCTAGTCATTGAGCTGATTGAAAATGAAATATTGAAAAATAACCTAAAAGCTAACGTTTGGTTTTTCGCTGTTAACAAACGGCCAGCAGATGGCAAGGTTATTTGAGCGAACCATGAATTTCAAAACGAAAAATACAGTACTACTTGCCCACTTTCAGATATATCAGAATATTACGATAGCACAAAGAAAAAAATCATGGCCCAGATGGAGGAATTTCAGGAGAACGGATCGCAATGGACGCTCAAAAAATATCGAAGGCATGGAAATTAGATTGAACAAATATATCCCCCTGAAGGGAGCTAGCTACATACCACTACCTCCAGCTATTGAAAACTGGAAAGCTGTTATCAATGTGGAAAATAATGATCAAAAGTGTTTCTTGTGGAGCATTTTAGCCGCACTTTACCCAGCAAAGAAACATTCTCAACGGGTGAGCAAGTATAAAGCACATGAACAGGAATTTGACGAATATCTTAAGGGTATTGATTTCCCGGTACAGACTTCCAAAGTTCCGACATTTGAGGAACGTTCCGGTATTTAAATTAACATATATGCTTATGACGAAAAGTTTATAATCTATCCTCTCCTAGTTACAAATGAAGAAAAAGTACAACACGTAGATTTGTTGTATATGAATTGTAAAAGCAAGCTCATTACTGTTACATAAAGAATCTGGAAAAATTAGTAAAATCACAAGTGACAAAAAATGGACATAGAATCTGGCTGTGCAGACGGTGTCTTCAGCATTTCGGAAGAGAGGATTTGTTAGATAAACATAAATTGGACTGTGGGAACCACAAAGCTTTGAGAGTTGAGTTGCCAGATGAAGGTGCTTTCATCAAATTCAGACAATACAACGATGAGAGTCCCGTTTGTATTCTACGCTGATTTCGAATGTTGTTTGATTCCAATAAAAGAAGCACAAAAGGAGAATGATCCAACCGAAGGAATCACAGAACCCTATACCCTGCGATATCAAAAACATCGACCAATAAGTTTCTGTTTGTATGGAACACACGACAGAGGTATTTATAAACCACCAGTTAGTTATTTCGGCGAGGATGCAGCTTCCAAATTTGTAGATACATTAATATGTGAATCGGAGGAAATCTTTAAACGCTACAACAGTGAAAATGCGGTTCCAATGTTACCACTGACTGATCTTGAATTAAGAGAGGTTGAAATCACCAACAGATGTCACATATGTAGAAGAGTATTAGGAGATGACCGCGTGATGGATCATGATCATATAACCGGTAAATTCAGAGGTGTTGCCCATAACAAATGTAATTTGAATTATAGAGTGCCTAATTTCATACCGTCTTCATTCACAACTTGGCTGGTTATGATACACACCTCTTCATTAAGCAATTCGGAGAGCGTGGTAACACTATCGATATAATACCAAACAACGAAGAGGCGGTACATTTCGTTTACTGTGAAGGTGGAAAATGGTATTAAACTACGATTCCTTGATTCTTTCAAATTTATGAGTCTCAGTTTAAACACTCTCGTAAGCAACCTCCCTAAAAGTAAACTCATGCATACTATCAAACACTATGAGAATGAATCTGTAGATCTGCTACTGAGGAAGGGTGTCTATCCATACGATTATATGGATTCGTTGGACAAGTACAATGAGACATCACTACCGCCAAAATCAGCATTTTATAATAAATTAAATAAGACCAATATCACAGAGCAAGATTACAAACACGCTTGTATGGTCTGGCATGATCTAGGAGTTAAAGACCTAAAGGAATACACACTGTTATACAACACTACAGATGTACTGCGTACTGGCTGATGTCCATGGAAAATTTTTAGAGATGTGTGCATGGGAATATTACAAATTAGAATCCGGCATGGTATTTCACAGCACCAGGTCTAGCTTGGAGTGCGATGCTGAAAACTACAAATGTAAAACTTGACCTATTGTCTGATGTTAATATGCTACTGAGTGTGGGAAAAAATGGGTGCGAGGTGGAATATCTCAATGCTCGAACCGGTCACGCTAAAAGCTAACAACCCCCTATATGAAAGATTATGACTCAACCCTTCCATGCACATATCTAACCTATCTAGATATGAACAATCTTTACGGTCATGCGATGAGTCAGCCGATGCCAATAAAAGACTTTCGCTGGGTGAAAGATGGAGCTGACATTAGTGCAGATATAGAGTATTTCGATGTTACAAAAATTAACGATGATGATACAATCGGTTATATACTTGAAGTTGACCTGGTGTACCCTGAAAACCTACACGATCAACATTCTGATCTCCCCCTAGCTCCTGAGCGAATGTGTCCACCAGGGTCTAAAGAAGCAAAATTACTAACCACTCTATACAACAAAGAAATATATGTTTTACACTATCGTAATTTAAAACTCTATTTATCATTGGGTATGCAGGTCACGAAGATCCACAGAATAATAAGTTTTGTACAGTCAAAAATTTCTCGGAAAAATATATCAACTTAAACACGAAGTATCGCATAAAAGCCAAAAACGACTTTGAGAAGGATTTCTATAAACTGATGAATAATGCAGTATTCGGAAAGACTATGGAAAATATTCGGAACCGTGTAGACATTCGTCTCGTTTCAAAATGTGATCAGCTTGAGAAATTGATTGCCAAACCTAATTTCGCGAGCCGGACGATTTCTGTGAAAACTTAGCTGCGGTTCATATGGCTAAAGTAAAAACGAAATTTAACAAACCCATACATGTAGGTGCGTGTGTTCTCGACGTATCAAAGTTGATGATGTACAAATTCCATTATAATGTAATGAAAAAACGTTACGGCGATAAAATATCATTGCAATATACAGACACAGATTCTCTTACGTACAAGATAGAAACAAGTGATTTTTATCAGGACATGCAAAGTATGATTAAATATTTTGACACTAGTGATTATGCAGAAAACAATCCGTACGGTATGCCCCGAGTTAACAAAAAAATATTGGGCAAAATGAAAGACGAACTAAAGGGTTCTATCATGCGAGAATTCGTCGGGCTTAGATCCAAAATGTACGCGTATCAATTAGAAGACGAAGAGAAGAATGACGAAAAAAATAAACTAGATAAACTGAAAACCTCCAAACGATCTAAAGGGGTTAAAAAGTCTGTTGTGAAAAATGAGATATCATTTACAGACTACAAAGAGTGTCTGTTCAAAGGGAAAACTAAATACGCATTTATGAACATGATACGTAGTTCTAGGCATGAACTATTCAGTGTTGAGCTATTCAAATCATCACTGAGTAGTAAAGATGACAAACGCTACATATTAGAAGATGGGATCAAATCACTACCCTGGGGGACATTATAAAATACCACACTTATAAGTACCCATCTGGAATGGATATCAAAGTGTATGTTAATGACTACTTCGACAACGACCTGATACCGAGACCACTACGCTGTTTAATTGTTGGCCCGTCCGGTA
Organism: Stictocephala bisonia; assembly: GCA_035578905.1. NCBI lineage: Eukaryota > Metazoa > Arthropoda > Insecta > Hemiptera > Membracidae > Stictocephala > Stictocephala bisonia. Next base: position 15,822 of record JAQJVL010006916.1, on the reverse strand, counting down.
GTGGGAAAACGAATCTTTTGCTGAACTTTATTTACGACGGCCAAGGGTTGACATTTAAGAACTTGTATGAGTTCAGTAGATCAATCGATCAGACTGCGTACTCTAACCTTCATGACATGTACGCCCAAGTTGGGGTGAAGTTAGGGAAAACAGATAGCGTTTTTTTATACAAGCTGCGAAGACCTAATCTCAGTTGATGAATGTGAACCAAATTCGTTGGTGGTTTTCGATGACTGCCTTCTTGAAAAACAAACCCCAATAAAATAATACTTTATTCGAGGTCGACATAAACTCATATCCTGTGTGTATCTCAGCTAGAGCTATGGGCGTGTTGATATGCAAGTAATCCGTAACAATGTCAATCTACTTTGCGTGTTCAATCAGAATAAGCACTACAGCAAGCGAATATATGAAGACTTTGTCGGCTCAGATATGTCGTACATCCAATTTGAATCTATGTGCAAGAAATGTTGGAGTCAACCACACGGCTTTCTATCTATTGACATGAACAAAAAAGTACACTCGGGAAAGTACAAATGTATGTTAAATGAAAAACTTATACCCAAGCCAGTTGCAAGATAAAAATCTAACAGACTGTATGTATATAAGTATAGCACTATGGCTAATGTATTGGAAGCAAAACGTCTTGAAGAGCTACAGCGTAAACTTATACGCAAATTCAGAGCCGCTGAGAAAGAGGAGCGGTCATCTGGCTCTCGACCATCAATAGAGCACCACCCTTCAGAAAAACCACCCAACATTTTGACTCCGCTTCCTAAGGAGTCTGAGCCTCTAACGGTGGTAAAAGCCAAACAGTTGGAGGAACTGAATGATAATTTGAAGAATGAATTTTCCAGTGTATACGTGCAAGAAATGCAGGAGATGCGCGAAAAGCAGAAAAAGTATGAGCCCATAACGAATGCAATCATAAAACAAAAAGAGAAAGATGCAGTCAACGAGGCTAAAGAAATGGAAGAACGTAAAAGACTACGTATGCGACAACTCATGCGAATACTATTAACGAGATCTGGTACACCAGAAGGACGAAGCCCGTTGACTGAGCATTCTGACATAGATACTCCTTTACAAGAATTTAATCAATCGTTTAAACAACTGATGGATACAAAGAAAATTACACTGGGATTAACTGCATCAAGTTATTTACCTAAAGCCCGAGATGCTCAGTTCGGTATTTGGTACGATGACAATGCTAATCAAGCTAAAATTGGATCCGAGCCGATCACGTTTAATTACGACGATATCGTACTAATAAAAGATCAAAAAACTTACAAAGGCACGGATGGTCTTTGGCGTCTTTTGACGAAGAACGATTACATTAGTGATGACAACTATACGCCTGACGATTGGAATGCATACAAAGATATATTGCTCAGAACAAATTCCATATTTCAGAAAAACGATCCTCTTTCAAATCGACCGAAAGCGAGTCAGGGCCGTAAATGGAAACGCATGATCAAACGAATTTGGGAAGAAAATATAAAGACTGACAATAATGATGAAATGATTGGGTCTGGGTTGGCAGTCTACAGCAGTAGGCCGGTAGAATACAAATACATCAGCAATCTCAATGAACTGGTAAAACGATTGAATTACATTTACGCTCAAGAAATAGCCGGCAACAACAATTTTCATAACGAGAAACTATCTCTCGTCAAATTCATATACGACAGAATGGAAGAGTTAGTGCAGACTCCACGAGGAACAAAATATCTAGTACGTTGTCTTTCTGCATTACCGGAGAGTGTGATCGAAGGGTCTGGACTTTTGAACGATATCATCAACAATCTACCGTTCGAGCTTCATGCTCCACGCAATTTGAAATTTGATACGTACAATTTTTGTGGACCCGGTACAAAACTAGACGAACGATTGGCTAGAGGAGATAAAGGAATCAACCCACTTGATGAGGCGTGCAAAGAACATGACATTTGGTACAGCAAACACAAAAATACAGAAGACAGATGGGTTGCCGATCGTGAGTTGCAGAAGAAGGCGTGGCGTAGAGTCATGGCACCTGATGCTGATTTGAATGAACGTGCAGTTGCTCTTGCTACAACCGGTGGAATGTGGCTGAAACGTAAACTCGGCATGGGTTTCGGTACGTCCGGTTCTATGTACCCTATGTGAATACTATAAGTGGTGATATATTTCACAATGGAAGCGATCTACACCAAGTTTATGGGCGGTGTTATGAGGAGTAAGTACAGGACTGTTAACGCAGTGTCTGATCTCAATTTCAACACACCGAACAACTACACTGTGTTCAGATTGGACCATGGTGATGCGTTTTACGATTCTCGCATAATGTTTCACATCCAAGGTGAAGTCGTGAAAAAATCAGACGGGTCGGCATACCCAAAGAATTCTACTATAAAACTTGTTAACAACTTCCCAGCTTTCCTGTTCTCACGAATCGAGCTAAAGAAACACAACACAATCATTGATAGCGTAGACAATCCGGGTGTAACAGGCTACATCAAGGGTATGTTGATGTACACAAATACGGCCACACTTTCAAACTGCGGTTTCGTACCCCAGTACAGTGGAGGGGGCACATTTGAAGCACTAGGTACACTCGGTCATCTTGGTCTCGGCTTTTTCGACCACCTTCAGTATCCGATGTATAAAGGTGGATTTGAAATCACGTTCACGCGTTCCGAAGACAACGACGCTCTGTATCATTGGAAAGGTTCAAAAGCAACCGATGTTGAACCTGAAGATGGAAAGGTAAAAATTACATCGTTTGTTCTACGCGTACCGTTGGTAGAATACTCATCTACCAGTCGTATACAACTTATTGCGGGATTGAAAGAATTGAGCGACAAAGACAGACTATCGTTCAGATACTACCAATGGCAGTGTATCGAGAAGAAAGGCGTGTTTGGATCTTCATTCAACTTTGACATCACCAACGTTTATCGGAGTGTGAACGATCCACGTTTCGTCATAATTGGTTTGCAAACTAATCGCTCGAACGATCAAAAGGCAAATCCATCAGTTTTCGACATTTGTGCCATAAAGAACGTAACCGTCAAAATAAATGGTGATCGCTACCCACAAGAATTGCAAAACTTGAATATGTCAGATTCAAAGTAGCGACTTCTTTACGATCAGTATGTACGTTTTCGAATGGTGAACTTTGGGGATTCTGATGTTATGTTAACTCCTGAGAATTTCCAAAGCAACTTTCCAATAATAGTCGTAGATACTCATCTACATCCACAGTCGACAGACAGATCTAGAAGCGATATACAAGTTGAGCTAGACTTTATAAATCCAGTCGCACCTCCAGCAGCGAACAGTGGTACCACAGCTTACGTTGTTGTTGTCGCAGAAACAAACTTCACGTATGACATTACTCGAAATACAATCACATTTCGCTAGGTAAATAAAAAAAAACTTAATTTTTTGCTCATTTTTAAAATACTGACTTTTGGAGCTCTTTTTGATAAAACGATCCGATAATATGTTCTCCTTCAGAATCTTTGATATTATATGTGACTGGATTTGTATTATTAACTTGATAAATGGTAAATACTTCTCGAGTCCAGTTGCGTCCGTACTTGTTTGCATAGTGACCCTTATTTTTCGTAATCCTAACTCTGTCACCAATCTTGAGTGTAGGTTTTCGCACTGCTGATGTTGTTTCATCCCTGCTTGCATATCTGCGTCTAAGCTCAGGTTCACATTCCGCATTAACCTCAACTGGCATCATACCAATCGTTCCATGAAAACTGCTGTTGTAGTCTTTCAGTAAAGACTGGAGAATGTCAATCCAACGAAAAGATTTACGCACTTCAAATTGTACTTTCATTTTCTCATTTAGAGTACGGTTGAATCTTTCTACTATCGCACTCTTTTCCTCATCTACAGTATGATACATCTTGATCTCATGTTCCTTCAACAAACGCCTGAAGTTACTGTTTAAGAATTCACGCCCTTTGTCTGTATGAAGTAGATTGGGTGACTCGTGCCCGCATTGCCCAGCTCTTTCTAATATAACTCTAAATGCCTCGGCTACATCAGATCCACTTTTTCTGACTAATGGTTCTGACCAAGCATATTTTGAGAACGTGTCTATGACATTTAGAATGTACTTGTAACCGTCGTTTTCACCTCTATACCTATCCATGATGGCCAAATCGGCAGCCCACAAATCATCGATTCCAAGCGTTATGATTCTTCGTTTCGGAAATTTCTTTATCACCGGTCGATGCAATTCTTTCGCTTCGATCAAGGAAGGTTTCATTTGGTTAGAAAAATCCGGAGCTGTAATAAATGTACTCTTTTCCTTTCCACAAACTACGCATTGTGCCTTGTGTCACCACTTTTCGTTTACCGGTTTCAAAGTCTCAACATTTATTGAGCTCGTTTTTATTTTGCACTTTGGACAGTAAATATCCATGTCTTAGTTATAAATGTATGATTATGGCTGCGTTACATCATCATAAAATCAGGCTGTCGGATGGACTGAAACGTAAGCTCCGCACCGCTTACCGAAGGCGGCAGAGTGCGAGTATTGGTCTATCGAAAGACCAAGTGACTATGTGTGGTGGCGATGATATCTTGCTCACACCAAGACAGCACCAACGTATAGTCAAAGCGAAAAAAGATAGTAAAGGATTACGGATGGAGCTTTCATACGGACAGCTTTCAATGAACAAAAAAGGAGGTCTCTTGAAAGAGATGCTAGATTTTGTCGAAACAGATGTACCTGGTGGCAAACGTTTCATTTAACCAGTTGTGAGGCACACAATAGCACCACTACTCAAGAATAAGTTCGTACCGTGGTTGAAACATTTAATTGACAGTGAACTTGACAGTATTATCGGTCCTAAAGGTTCAGGTCTTAAACGGCGCATCAACTCCAAGTTAGACGAACTGCTTGGTAATAAAAAAAGATCACACCCCTTTCGCTCGCTGAAATTGAAAATTACATCAAAACGCTAAAGATAGAAAATTTTCGAGGCGTGTTTATGTGTCAAATGCTACCGTCAATACCTAGCCCAATCGAATGTGGGGTCATCAATCTTGGAGATATATCATCTAATGGCACTCACTGGACGTGTTACGTAAAACGGGGAGAACATAAATTATACTTCGACTCGTTCGGTGATGCAAGACCACCACTAGAGTTGGTACGTTATTTGGGTGCAGACAATCTCAAATACAACATCGACAGCGTCCAAGATTTTGATGATCCTCCGATATGCGGCCACCTATGTATTGAGGTGTTACGACGTAACGACAAAAGTGAAGATTGGAATGATATCGTGCGGTGTCTACGAGATAACAAATACACTTGGAAGTCTTGTTGGTAAGATACTATAACTATGGAGAGTTATCGTGGCAGTACCTTTCACATCAACAAATTTGGTGATACGAACATCACTTTTGTTGCTGGTGGTAATAGTGCACAATACGTCGATTCTAAAATCAATGAGATGAAAAGAGAGTTTTCCCATGAATCGTTGCAAGATTTCGATAAAGTCGAAATCAAACTTCGACTAGAGCTCAATGAACTATTCGATGCTGTCCGAAAGTTGAAGAGACAAACAAACGAAAGGCTCAAAAAGATCGAGGAGAAACTTGAAGCTCTCGAGAATGGCGTGAGTGCCTCCACACCTGAATAACATGTGGCAAACACGGCTATTTAAAAAACAATTTTTTTTGCATCGATTGAGAGTAACTTTTAAGAAACACCTGTGTGTTTGTGTATGGGAGACAAAGAGTTTTAAAAATCATAATGCTGTTCAAACTGTTTGGAGCGGGTTCGGTGATCACACTTCACTTGGAGCACCCAATATATTTGCGCGATGAAGATGACTACGAACTGGCTCTGTACGGGTTTTATTCGGAAAACAATATCGCTAATCATCCGACAGATGGAACGATGTACTTTTGGGTAGGTCCTAACGCCGAACAACAGAGCATTGGTCCGAGAGCGCTTCTCTTTCAGAAAGGCCACTGGACGCTAGACACCCTACAGGTCAAGTGCAGTGAGTTCCTCAAAACACTGAACGTGGTTGATTCTGCGAGGTTCAGCATAGGGAAAATGGATGACAGGGTATCGATAGTTTCACCGCTCAAGTTCAGTTTCGACTCCACAATACGAAACCTGCTGGGGTTCGAAATGCAGTCTGAGGAAAAAGAAGACTACAGTAACGAACGTTTTTACTACATGGCTGACCATGTCATAAAAGCCACGAAACCACCGAATCTCAGAGCTGTGGATACAGTCGAGATACATTGCAATTTGGTTGAAAACAGTTACTCCAATCACGACGAACACTTGCACAAGCACAAAGAACATCGACTGCTATACACATTTTTCCCAGCCGTACCGCGGGGCTACAAAACATCAGAAACGCCGCTCCAGAGATATTATGCTCCGTTAGATAGTGCCCTGCGAAAAATACAGCAAATCACTGTTACAATCATGGATCAAGACAATCGCCTGATCTTGAACCCATTTGTAAATAACATTGTTTATCTACACCTACAGAAATTACGGTAGACAAAACTCAACCTCACGCGTAAAACTAGAACATTCAACACTCATATTTTTTCCCCATCAAAATTGTCTCCTAGCACTGCGCCAGGAACGGCAAACACAAAATTATCAACCATGAAACATTATCAATCCGAGCAAACTGTGAAATTATCAATCTAAGCACATCAAAGCATTATCAATCTAAAATGTAGGGTGGATAATACTGGGCCAGGAATGGCAAATCCCTACTACTCATGACCAACTTAAATGGTAAAGTATAATTTAAAATTTAATAATCAATCAGACCCAAATACAAATACATTGCGCTTTGTTTGTGTTCTACAAAGCAAGCAGCAAAACAAACATACAATTCAATATTGTGTAGGAAGTTCTGATTGAATATGAAATATTGACTGTTGTATTTGTGAACGAGATGAGCAAATGCAATTTACACTGTGGATTGTTTCTAATTAAAATCTAGCCAAACGTCAATAATTGAAGCTCCTAACTGTTAAATAAATGTTATACTGTTGCACAAAATGAAAAAAGTTTTTTTATATTTATCTCGGAATTTTTTTTGTTTTCAATATATATTCATTATAATCAAGGGTTTTCTGCCCTCAGGCAAGCGCTCCTGTAAGCATTCCACCACATAGATTGGCTTTGAGCAAGTCTTTTGTTGTCTAATTCTTCTCTCCGATCCTTAAACTGCCCACCATCCTCTTCTTCCCTTTCCATTCTTTCCTCTCACTATTCCCTCTATGACTCTTTCCAACAGCTCATTCTTATTATCACATGTCCCTAACCGATAAATTTTTCTTCTTGTTAAAGTTTTCAGTATTTCCCTCTCTTCACTCACTCTCATCAGTATTTCTTTATTTCGTACTTCCCATCCTATGTTCACCATCCTTTTCGAAATCCACATCTCTATTGCTTCTAATCTCTTCTCCTCTTCTTCTTTAAGACACCATGTTCCCGTTCCATATATATATATATATATATATATATATATATATATATATATATATATATATATATAAAACACTCTAAATAAAACATTTCAAAACATTTTTCTTAAAAGCATCTAATCCGATGGTCCAAAAAATTAAGTCCTTTTTTTAAGTACATACTTCTTTTTCCATACTCTTATTTCCTTTTTTTATATCATATTTTCTTCATACTCCATATATATTTAAAATTATGTACTTGCTTCATTGTTTTTCTCTTTAGTTTAATATTTCTTAGTTCCTTCTATAATCTTTGTTTTGTTTATTTAAATTGTCATTTCTCAGTCTCCACTTATTGTATTTACCTTGTTTATATACCTAAAAGCACGTCCTCACCTTCAGCTACAACAGCCATATTGTCAGGAAAGTTAATGCACTTAATTCTTTTGCCACATATATGTACTCTCCTATTTCGGATTAATGATTGTCATTATACAGTAAATAAGTTGTGGACTACTATGTTCTGTATATTTAAACATAACAGACTATGATTACACGAGATCATAGACCCGAGGCCAGGGAGTAAGCCGGAATCCCTAGGCAGCTACGAATTAAAGAAAAGTAAAACATTAATAAGTAATTCCCTTTGGTGAATATTTAATATTAAAAAAATATAATTAAAATATAGCACGGTACCGTTCTATCAAAAATTCTTTTCAAAATACAACTAACAAAATAAATAACACAAATAAACTTAATAACTAGGGCTAACAACAAAATAAATAAATAATACCATAATTTAAACAATAGGGGCCTAACAAAATAAAATTTAAAAGAATATAACAATAAAATAAACTAAATAAAGATTAACAATAACAATAAAGGTAATAACAATTTATTGTGTTTATACATTTAACAAACTGTTTAGGCCTATAAAACTTGGACTGGGTGTGTCCAAATAAAAACACTGTTCAGATTAATTTTTTTATAGGGCGTGGCCAAGAGATTTTATTCTTTTATCTTTTTCAATTCCTTTTGTTTTTTTCTTTTTTTATATAAACTGGATCACCCACCCCCAGCTCAGCCACCGGGAACAAAAATGGAACGCACTGATCTGAGGACTGAAAAACCTCACCCAAAGATGTAGAGGGGCTGCGGGGGCTAAACTTGCCTCTATCACATTGGTCTTTAGGCCAGGCTAGCTGTAGAAAATGGCAGGACGTCGTCCGGACGGCAGGCTGAGAGTTCAACGTCCCACTCAAGGACCCTGCAGTTAGAGAGCCTCTAGCCGGTCATCATTGAAGGTACGGGTAGTAGAAGCAGACAGGTCAAAACGACAGGCCAACCCGATAGACTGAGAGCTGGAATCACGGAACAACAGAGTCCGAGCCAACGGCCAGGAAAGAAAACCAATCGACACCGTACGAGCGATCTCAGGCAGCCTGGCAAACCACGACGACAAGTAAGCACAAATGTACCGGTCAAACGACCCGGTATAATAGTTGGGACGAATAAGTGTGAACCGGCGAGGAAAAGATAAACCCAAAGTAAAAGAGAGACGGAACACTTCTACTACTACTTCTCACCTCCAACGAAAGTATGGAGCAAGCTAGAGTCAAGTCTGTAAGTTAGCATATTAATAGACGTTGTCTGGTGTATTATTTAGATCAAGTTAAAAATTCACTCTCGTTGTGATTTCTGTGCATAGTTATGTATCGTTTCCCTTTCAAATATGCTTTTACATATTGTGTATTTGCCTCATAAATTATATTGAAATGAAATTAATTATTATTATTACTAAAACGTTTGCAAGCAAAACAAAGTTAATTATATCAGCTGGTTTTATTTCATGGCAAATTTAAATAAATATAGATTGTTTTTACATTTATGTTAACATTATGAATTACGTGAATTAACGGTACAGTTTTTAATGTGTTTAATTCTCTTTTTAAATCATAACGATAGATTAAATTCATTAAGAGCATATCGAACATAAATCTTTGCTGCATGAAGAATAACATTAAGAATTCTAGCTGAGACTGTTTAAAATCAGGTGAGCGTGGTGGGAGAGAATCTGTCGCGCAAGCGCTGTCTGAACACCATTTACCGTAGATTTATGTATACAGAGATATAACTTCGTATTTCAAAGTTCTCGATGATAGTATGTAATGCCAATTAAAACTCACATATGATGTGGCATTGTGTTTAGAAATTCAGTCTAGTTATAAAATATATTTTATGACTTTTTCGACTTATCTCATTAAAACCATAGGATTGAAAAAAAAAAACCATAATGTAAGTGTGCTGAAGCAGTCGGACAGTGAATGTAATATTGAAATGTAATATGACCAGTTAGGTTATAAATTTGTCTTTATATACATTACAGTATTGTTGTATTAAATATTTATATTGAAAGTAAATACATCTTTGAACAACATTTGACATGAAGTTGATGATAAAAAAGCTATGGTTCCGCATTTAAAAAGTGCAATTGGTCGATAAACGTAACACAGCTTGTTTCGTATAGTAACGAGGGCAGAACCACCTGCACATCCCTTGTATTTCCCACGTGATTGGTCACTGGTCTTTTTTTACTCAATGGGACTAGCAAAGAGTAACTTTTGTTATTGGACTTGTGAATTTGGTGAATTCGACAACCATTCAAGCTCCCCCTATTCATTAATTATGTTGTGTTTGTATATTTATCACAAGCATATTACTTATTAAAAAGATAGAACCACTAACACTAATTATTATTTTACTACCACTAACTTACAGTTACTTCACTACTACTACTTTTTTTATCGCAATTAAGGTTAGGTTAGGTCAGGTCAGATTAGGTGGCTTCTAAACTTGATCACAAACTGGTAAATCCAATGATTGAGTTACCATTGAATCCGCTCTCCGAGTGTAAGATCCTGGAAAGTGAAAAGATAGGCCAGCAATACCGGATTCATAGCAGATAAGGAATACCACAGTGGACATAAAATTGGTTGGGGAACAGTTTTGAGAGTAATAGAATATTATTTACGTGGCAGTGGATTAATGAAAAAAAAAAAAAATAAATAAAAATAAAAAGTTCACTGTACATTTTACGAGTAATAGTTCTAAAGTATATGACAAAGGCCTTTCAGATATATTCAATAAAGATATTATCTTAAAACAAATAGTAAACATTTGTTGCATGGTATTTCAACAGTTATCAATATCCATTTATTTTCAAAATAGGGGTTTGGGTTATATTAAGACCGTTTATGTAGAGTCACGGATAAACACATTACCTGCTTGCCATTCATTGAGCACGTCGTCCTGTAAATCTTCCCTTCAGATTCATCCCACGTTCCTGTAGTTACCCCCGAACTATGCGGTAATCGGTACTGAGTAGCAATATCTTGTGGGGGTTAGGCAAGCATTCAGGTTAAGAACAGTAATTACATGATAAATACATAATTTGAATGCAATATTATAATTTTCATACACCGTAAAACGTTTATGCGGATATGTTGTTTGTTTAATGCTCAGACTGTTAGCTGTTTAGGCATACATAACATAGTTAATTATATCATTTTACAATATTCGATGAAGTAAATAAATTCAAAAGTAAACTTGTTAAATTTTAAGACCTCATTAGAAATCACTGAATATACAATTATGAATAATGTAGGCCTATATATTAGTTAAAACTACTTCGTTGTATGTTTTATATCTTAGGTAGTAATGAAATTAAACTAATTTGTAACATAATTATGATGTAGAGAAAATACATCATAATTTGTACTTGAACGCTTTTAAATAAAGGTATATGTTATTTAAAAATTTTCATTATTAAAAAAACACTGCCCAAATTATCCTCTGTATTGTAAAGTAATGATGGTAATAATTAATTATTTAATAGACCCCAAAGGAACATATGTCTGCACGGCGTGCCTAGCACATCAGGCTCTAACATGGTGATGTTGGTGGCGCAGTGCTGTAATCCAGCTACTTGGGAACAAAGTATTGTGGAGATTGTAGGCAGTAGGTTATGCTCGGTCCTATTATTAACACTGTGGCGTCCTCTCAGTGGTCACTCATTAGAAGTCTGGGATGTCCACGTTGGGTGGTAGTCAATATCCGGATGTTGTGTAGGGGAGAGAACTGAGCATCAGGCTTGCTAATTAGCTCAGACAATCATACAAGTACTACTTGGTTCAGAGTCCACGTAAAACTGTATGTTTATTTGTTGCCTGGCTATTTAGTAGTTAGTAACCAGACTACACAGGTCATCCACACTCATCCTACACTTACATTATCGTTTATATTTACCTTTAAATACGCACAAAGTTGTGTCGTCAATATATATATATATATATATATATATAGAGTAAAAAATGTGAGTAAAACACATTAATTATTTTATTTATTACTTGAATTGATAATAAGTTGAAGGCTATATAAATATGTGTCAACAATGAATGACTTAGGTTGCAAAATAATTTTGGGAAAGAGAAGAAGAAAAAGGAATATAACGATCCTCATGATCAAGTTAACTAATATACTGAGGGAAACAATAATAATTAATACTATTATAATTAATGATAATAATTAATTATAATAGTAATAACACAAAAGTTAAGTTATATGATAGATATATTAAGCTAGTTATGATTTATTAAGTTAAAGAGTCTACCTTTTCTAACTTAATAAATCGTAAAAATGTTTCGAAAAAAATAAAGTGATCTTTTCTGTTTTGATCAAAAATTAAATAGATTAATAATGTTTAGTGTTGTTTCTTAAAAGAATAGCTTGTTGTATACAAAACAAATACACATTAAACTTTAATGTAACGTAGTTAAAAACTACAGAAATATCAGTTGGATTATATTTCATTTCCAGCCATTACTTTTACAATTAAACTTTTTTCATTAACTTCTAGTCTGAAAATCACATTTAAGGCTAGTTTAAGGAGAGAGATATGACTAGTTTTATGTATGTCAATTTACTAGTTTTACGAACTCTTCATATTTCTTGAAGGTCATTTGGCTGATAATTTCATATCTTAAAGCATCACATAAAATTTATTACCTAGCGCAAATGCAATATTCTTTACTATCGTTGTTTGTAAATAAACACTCTTTTATGTACTATAAACATCTGCTATACTGAACGTATTGCACTTAGAAAAAATATATAGACAAAAGTTACATGAAATATTATTATCTAATGTTGATCAATGTTGATCAAATAAATAAAGAGTTTATATTGAAATTACTATCTCCAACAAATAAAAGATAGGGTGATATAAAATAGGGTTAAAAGCTTTTTTTACATGGATCTTAGAAAGCTTCATTACCCAGACATCCAACACATGGAGTTTTTTCAAAATATTTTAACTACTAATGTTAGCTAGCTTAAATGATAAATTTGAAGTTTTAAAAATAAATTTTGTTTAACAAAATAAATATTTCAACAAATTATTGAAAAGTAAATTTTTATATGCATTTAATAAAACATATAAAACGTATACAAATTAAAAATATTATGAATAGGAGGGCAACCTTACGACTGCTCTATATCTCAAGTTCCAAACATATTTTTATAAAATGGAGAGTTAGAAAACTACATAACTAATAATCGAAAAATACAACTAATTCAAAAGTATATTGAACTATTATTTTAATGAAGTTTGATCAAAACACGTGGTATTTTTTTAAAACAAATTCTAATTTAGTTACAGTAAAATCTGAATATTGAAGTGCCTTTGCATTGTACACAGAGAAAAAAGAAAAAGAGGTCGCATCCAATAGTGCGCTGCATTTGTGTTTAGAAGTTATTTCTCCAGTTTTCCATGTGATGGCAGGTCCAGCACTTTGTAAGTCCTTCTCGTATTCTAAAAATATCATTATGAAAAAAGTAGTTGTTATAAATACAGAGATATCAATACGTAAATTAGTTGTAATCTATATAGGGCAGCCATCGATATGTTCGCTGCGGTCGACCTCTGTTGCTTTTTTCTCTGTGAGTGTACTTATAGACGTAAACATATAAAACTGTATAGTCAAACACTTACTGAGGTAGTACCTTTATTTTCTTATATCATTGTACCTGCCTTCTGACTCATTGTTAATTATTTATATTTTGATATTGTTTGTAATTGAGAGGACGACCTTCAAATTATGATTTAAGAAACCCCCCTAATCATAAATTGTGTTTCTATATTTATTCAAACTATCTGTCATCATAATAAAATATCTGAGGTATTTTAATGCTAGAACTAGTTTTCTTTGTTAGCTGCCAAGTCACAAGTAGTCGATTATTACATCTATTATTTGCCAAAGTTTAGGAACACATAACTTGTTGAAGACTTTGTTTGTACACGTAAAAGCAAAAATATGACACTTAATAACTTTATTTGCTATCAACAACATTTGGGTGTCTGTCCATACTCTATTTGCCTCCAGAAGCAACTAAAAACGTGACGTGACATAAGTGTTTTCTGGATTTATATTTATGATTGAGGCAAACATGTCACGTGCATAAGAGTAATGAAGCTGGGAGTAGAGGCTTAAGGCTTACATGTGACATGTTAGTTAACTCTAAAATTTATTCATAAAACGGTATTTACAGCACAAAAACAAATATTGCAACAACATTCAATTCTTCTTAAAAGGGGTTTTTTAGTCATTTTTGGAAATCATTAATTGGGTAAATACTTATAGTTGGCCAAAATATAGGTATTATAACTTAAGTCGTACTATTATTATTATTAATAGCTCAACAGCCAAGACATCTAAAGGACTTGCAGTTTTACATGGAATCCGAACCACGTAGTAATGGTTATATTTTCACTTAACTGACAAGCTTGATACTCACTTTTTTTACCTATACAACATCCAGACCCGGACTACTACCCAACACGGATACCCCAGATTTCTCTAGTAATTTCTAAGCTGATGGCAACCATTGAATGGACGCCATGTTAGTATTAAGAGGACCAAGTACACAAAATATTTCAAGAAATCTTCACAACACTTTGACACCTAGTAGCTGGGTTACAATTAATTTAAGCTCGGTTACTCTATACTATAGTAAATAGAGAAAACTATTAATATAATCATAATTTGTATTAATTTATTACAAATATTTTATATTTCATATATATATAATATCACAATTCATCTACTAATATCAGTGTGACATTCGTCGTATACATTAATGTCTTGTTTTCGTCTAGTTGGTCATAAGTATTGCTACGAGTAACGAAATATTTAGTGACACACATCTAAATGTTCACAGAGATTTAAGGTGTAACATGTAGGATTGGGTGATAGTAACGAGTATTCGGATTACAAGGTGAAGGGGTTGACATTTAAGAAAATGTATTAAAAAATAAATATTAAGATATTTATGAGTAATTTTGTAACGTGCAATATCTATAGATCACCTCATGTAATGGTAAACTGACCCCGTTAACTTACTATTTATATTCCACTATAACATATTTATAGTAACTTAAATACTCTTAATGGTTGTATTTATATTTGATAGAGTCTTACGTTTAATTATACAATAAATATCGTCAGTCAAGTTATTCTCTTTATATTTATGCCAAAACAGTAATATATGGCATTCGTTATGATATTTCCTAATATGTAAGTTCCAAAGTATATATATATATCTAACGGATGGATTTCATAGGGCAGCAATCAAAGTGATCAAATATTTGTACATTAGACTTTACTATTTATACGATGTATAAATAAAATAACATTTTCAGCACAAAGTACTTGTGTCATAGGGTTTAAATATTGATCTCTCGTCACAGAACTAAATCCAAGTTTTGTAGCAATTCAACGCCTGCTTCTACGATTGAATCAAGACCAGCTAATCCTCCTTAAACGTAGTGATGGGTAATCATTAACAATGTTCTCTACAGTTTGAAATTTTACTCCACAATCACACAAGTGATCATTTGCCATTCCTCATTTTATACCTCCTAAAGTTGCATCTTTCCATACTCTTATGAAAGTCACTCATCATGTCCTTCCTTTCGAGAAAGGTTCATTCTACCGATGACGGTCATAGTGTCTGAAATTAGAAACCTTTTTGACCGTCAACCATATTCCAAGTTAACGAGCAGATAGAGTCTTGCGAAATTCGGTTTGACATTAACAGGGGTCGCTCTGTACTCTTTGGGATACCTTGCAAAATGGGGAGATTCGGAGTAGATAGGATATTTTCAAACTCTCTGAGAAGTGCTTCTTTGCTTCTTAATTCTACACTGCACAGCACTGGAAGACATGTTTTAGGGGTTCCAATGAGGAGACGGTTGATAGCCCTCACCGTCCGATTTAGTATTCCCAAGCTAATTTTATTTTATTA
>JAQJVL010006915.1:0-26569 GCA_035578905.1 Stictocephala bisonia | reverse complement strand
GTAATTTGCGTTCATCCATAGTTTTTTACATACCTCGAAGTGTTACTGTACAATTTTATAATTTGTCTTTGTTTAAAGCACTTCGCCTACTAAATAAGTTTAAAACAGAAATAGATGTTTTTAATTCAAAAATGAGTTTGTTTTTAATTGAAGTAAATCAATTTCCTTCACTTTCATAAAATGGATATTCACTGAAATATTTAACTTCTTTTTGTTTCTAAAGTTATGTTTGGATAAATATTATTTGTTAGCTCGCGCTACATAGTTGATTATTACTGTTAAGCCTGTATTATATATTTTTAGCATAGTTTACTTATTCTTGTACTGAAAATAATTGTTGTGTAGTTATAGTTTTGTCAAAATGGCTGTATTAGGTTTTTACCTGTAGCTGTTATGTAAAGAGTCATAAATAAATAAATAAATAAAGTAGGTTTCCGTGTTAATTATTATGTGGGAAACCTGTTTTAATCAATAATAAAAGTGATAAGAATGTTTTCACAAACATTTTTGTCTGTATAAAATTGACAGTATAAATATAAACTGTTTATAGTCTTGTGGTTCATAGGGCATTTAAACGTTTATAAAACCCATTGTTTGTAAGTAGAATAAAAACGCTAAATGAACAGGAAATTTTAAATGCTCCATTTTAGAATGTTATTTTGTCTGTCTAAACAGAAAACTTCTTATAGCTACTTCAGACAACTAAACCGATGTAATATTTACTGATTGGGTGTACTTTAATGTTATTAAAACGCTATCAAAATAGTTTTACATATTGATGGAATGAGATAAAAATTTTAAGAAGAGATTGTTAACTCCATTAGGTTCAAATGACGGTCAATTCCATTAACGGTTTCTGTGTGTTGCGGCTAAGTAAACATACATATTAGGTCATTTACCTGCTATAAAAGTAAATACAGGTGATGACTCAATTCATATTCTAGAACTTCGATGTACTTCCACATAAAGAAGTAGAAAAAGGACTATTGCTAATAGAATAGAATGAAACTCCACTTCACTCAAATGGTGTAAACATCCATTACAGATCCAGCCAGTCCAGGAAATGAACGAAGCCGAATCAATCACCTGGCTTTTAAGGAAACCAGGTGTAACAACACATTCATACAACCTACTGTGTATTCTGAAATTTGACGTTATCAAAATCACAGAGAAAAAAGAAACATAGACTGCTTCCTTATAGTCGCAGCGAACAAACTGCCTTAGTGACAGTTATAAATATATTATAACTAATTTACAACTTTAAACATATGTACTAATCATTTCTGCGTTTACCCTTGATAATTTATGGTAAATAAGAGAAGTTGCTGGCCCTGCCATGGCATAGAAAATCTTGTACCTAAACAAATATATTCAGAAAACCTTAACATCAATAACTATTTATCTAAAAGTATTAAATAAATTTAGACTGATATTAGAAATAAGAGGAGGAAAATTAAAACTACAGGGGGAAATATACTTTTACCAACTTGATTATATTGTAATATTGCATAATGTATGGTTGTTTCTCAGAATCCATTATGATATTGAATCCGGGACATTAACTCATTCAACCGAAACACATCAACTAATGACTGAATCAAACGAACACTTATTAATGTTTATCATTAGCGAAGCCGTAGCGTAGGTATAAACAGAGTTTTATGTAATATTTTACAACACACATCATAGTCCATTCAAACGTGAATAGGACAAACATCACAGCTGTAGCCTGACACTATGTTGAATTTGTTGAATTGGACACACATTACCCAGTGAAACCTGACATTATGTTGGATGGGACACACTTTACACGATGTAACCTGACATTATGTTGGATGGGACACGTATTACTCGGTGTAACCTGACATTATGTTGGATGGGACACACTTTACACGATGTAACCTGACATTATGTTGGATGGGACACGTATTACTCGGTGTAACCTGACATTATGTTGGATGGGACACACTTTACACGATGTAACCTGACATTATGTTGGATGGGACACGTATTACTCGATGTAACCTGACATTATGTTGGATGGGACACACTTTACACGATGTAACCTGACATTATGTTGGATGGGACACGTATTACTCGGTGTAACCTGACATTATGTTGGATGGGACACACTTTACACGATGTAACCTGACATTATGTTGGATGGGACACACTTTACACGATGTAACCTGAAATTATGTTGGATGGGACACACTTTACACGATGTAACCTGACATTATGTTGGATGAAACACACTTTACACGATGTAACCTGACATTATGTTGGATAGGACACACTTTACACGATGTAACCTGACATTATGTTGGATAGGACACGTATTACTCGGTGTAACCTGACATTATGTTGGATGGGACACACTTTACACGATGTAACCTGACATTATGTTGGATGGGACACGTATTACTCGGTGTAACCTGACATTATGTTGGATGGGACACACTTTACACGATGTAACCTGACATTATGTTGGATGGGACACGTATTACTCGGTGTAACCTGACATTATGTTGGATGGGACACACTTTACACGATGTAACCTGACATTATGTTGGATGGGACACACTTTACACGATGTAACCTGACATTATGTTGGATGGGACACGTATTACTCGGTGTAACCTGACATTATGTTGGATGGGACACACTTTACACGATGTAACCTGACATTATGTTGGATGGGACACGTATTACTCGGTGTAACCTGACATTATGTTGGATGGGACACACTTTACACGATGTAACCTGACATTATGTTGGATGGGACACGTATTACTCGGTGTAACCTGACATTATGTTGGATGGGACACGTATTACTCGGTGTAACCTGACATTATGTTGGATGGGACACGTATTACTCGGTGTAACCTAACTTTATGTTTGATAATTATTCACAGGCTGACCAATATCAAATAATAAGTGGTGCCACTTGTTTTGTTTGATTTTATATCATATAACTGGCTGTCAGATATATCATTAAATTTTTGAGTAAACTTTTGTAGTAGGATTTTTAGTGTTAGAATATATATTTTTTACATTATATATATATATATATATATATATATATATATATATATATATATATATATATATATATATATATATATTAAGTTATTTACTCTGTGGTGAAATTATTAAATTTACTATTTACTAGGCAACATAGCCAATATTATCTATAAAGTGTAGATAAGTAGTACTATTTATTTACTTATTTTATTTCTTCTATAACACGTGGTAATTTGAAAGGTTATTAATTATTATTTTATAAGTGCTCGCATACTTACACATGGACAGTAAACCACTCACAAATGGACAGTAGACCACTCACACACGGACAGTAGACTACTCACACATGGACAGGAGACCACTCATACATGGATATTATTTATGACCCACCTACCCACCAAACAATAGGCAGTGGTTATGATATTCCTATCCACTCACACGGACAGTGTTTATGACTCTCTCCCGCAAACCATACATAAAAAATGACACCCCGAATGCCTCCACACATCTGTGAAATATTTGTTAAATATTTTGAGCACTTCCGATCAAAATAATAATTGTAAACGTTCAAAATAATCAAAAATCTTTATAAATGTTCACGTCTAGATTGAAATAAATATTTGTGATTTATCCATAAAGTTATCATGATTCTTTGAATGCTTTTTGAAAGAACTTCTTATACTGTGTCCATGCCGATAAAAATAATTGTTAATAACTATGGACGCCGTATTAGTATAAAACGAACCAATAACAGATTCGGTGATAACACATATATATAATTAGGTTTACAAGCAAATGTACAATTATGCATCTTTTAATGTGAATTTACATAAACGTATATTACAAAATTTCATATTTTTAAAATGATTAGGCAATTCATCAGTACTATAATACAAGCTAAATCGTTAAACATTATAGACAGGTTCCCCAGAGACATACGCAAGAGGCCATGTCATCTAAGGTAAGGCTATGTGGGGTTGTAAGGGAGGAATGAGATTGTTAAACATTACAGCCGGGTTCTCCCAGAGATAGACCTTGGAGCCCATGTCATGTAAGGTAAGGATATGTGGGTTTGTAAGGGAGGAATGAGATTGTTAAACATTACAGCCGGGTTCTCCCAGAGATGGACCTTGGAGCCTATGTCATCTAAGGTAAGGATATGTGGGGTTGTAAGGGAGGAATGAGATTGTTAAACATTACAGCTGGGTTCTCCCAGAGATAGACCTTGGAGCCCATGTCATCTAAGGAGAGGCTATGTGGGGTTGTAAGGGAGGAATGAGATTGTTAAACATTACAGCCGGGTTCTCCCAGAGATAGACCTTGGAGCCCATGTCATGTAAGGTAAGGATATGTGGGGTTGTAAGGGAGGAATGAGATTGTTAATATTACAGCCGGGTTCTCCCAGAGATAGACCTTGGAGCCCATGTCATCTAAGGTAAGGATATGTGGGTTTGTAAGGGAGGAATGAGATTGTTAAACATTACAGCCGGGTTCTCCCAGAGATAGACCTTGGAGCCTATGTCATCTAAGGTAAGGATATGTGGGGTTGTAAGGGAGGAATGAGATTGTTAAACATTACAGCTGGGTTCTCCCAGAGATAGACCTTGGAGCCCATGTCATCTAAGGTAAGGATATGTGGGGTTGTAAGGGAGGAATGAGATTGTTAAACATTACAGCCGGGTTCTCCCAGAGATAGACCTTGGAGCCCATGTCATGTAAGGTAAGGATATGTGGGGTTGTAAGGGAGGAATGAGATTGTTAAACATTACAGCCGGGTTCTCCCAGAGATAAACCTTGGAGCCCATGTCATCTAAGGTAAGGATATGTGGGGTTGTAAGGGAGGAACGAGATTGTTAAACATTACAGCCGGGTTCTCCCAGAGATAGACCTTGGAGCCCATGTCATCTAAGGTAAGGATATGTGGGGTTGTAAGGGAGGAATAAGATTGTTAAACATTACAGCCGGGTTCTCCCAGAGATAGACCTTGGAGCCCATGTCATCTAAGGAGAGGCTATGTGGGGTTTTAAGGGAGGAATGAGATTGTTAAACATTACAGCCGGGTTCTCCCAGAGATAGACCTTGGAGCCCATGTCATCTAAGGAGAGGTTATGTGGGGTTGTAAGGGAGGAATGAGATTGTTAAACATTACAGCCGGGTTCTCCCACAGATAGACGTTGGAGCCCATTGTCATGTAAGGTAAGGCTATGTGGGGTTGTAAGGGAGGAATGAGATTGTTAAACATTACAGCCGGGTTCTCCCAGAGATAGACCTTGGAGCCCATGTCATGTAAGGTAAGGCTGTGTGGGGTTGTAAGGGAGGTATGAGATTGTTAAACATTACAGCCGGGTTCTCCCAGAGATAGACCTTGGAGCCCATGTCATCTAAGGTAAGGATATGTGGGGTTATAAGGGAGGAATGAGATTGTTAAACATTACAGCCGGGTTCTCCCAGAGATAGACCTTGCAGCCCATGTCATGTAAGGTAAGGATATGTGGGGTTGTAAGGGAGGAATGAGATTGTTAATATTACAGCCGGGTTCTCCCAGAGATAGACCTTGGAGCCCATGTCATCTAAGGTAAGGATATGTGGGGTTGTAAGGGAGGAATGAGATTGTTAAACATTACAGCCGGGTTCTCCCAGAGATAGACCTTGGAGCCCATGTCATGTAAGGTAAGGATATGTGGGGTTGTAAGGGAGGAATGAGATTGTTAAACCTTACAGCCGGGTTCTCCCAGAGATAGACCTTGGAGCCCATGTCATCTAAGGTAAGGATATGTGGGGTTGTAAGGGAGGAATGAGATTGTTAAACATTACAGCCGGGTTCTCCCAGAGATAGACCTTGGAGCCCATGTCATGTAAGGTAAGGATATGTGGGGTTGTAAGGGAGGAATGAGATTGTTAAACATTACAGCCGGGTTCTCCCAGAGATAAACCTTGGAGCCCATGTCATCTAAGGTAAGGATATGTGGGGTTGTAAGGGAGGAATGAGATTGTTAAACATTACAGCCGGGTTCTCCAAGAGATAGACCTTGGAGCACATGTCATCTAAGGTAAGGATATGTGGGGTTGTAAGGGAGGAATGAGATTGTTAAACATTACACCCGGGTTCACCTTGGAGCCCATGTCATCTAAGGAGAGGCTATGTGGGGTTTTAAGGGAGGAATGAGATTGTTAAACATTACAGCCGGGTTCTCCCAGAGATAGACCTTGGAGCCCATGTCATCTAAGGAGAGGCTATGTGGGGTTGTAAGGGAGGAATGAGATTGTTAAACATTACAGCCGGGTTCTCCCACAGATAGACGTTGGAGCCCATTGTCATGTAAGGTAAGGCTATATGGGGTTGTAAGGGAGGTATGAGATTGTTAAACATTACAGCCGGGTTCTCCCAGAGATAGACCTTGGAGCCCATGTCATCTAAGGTAAGGATATGTGGGGTTGTAAGGGAGAAATGAGATTGTTAAACATTACAGCCGGTGTCTCCCAGAGATAGACCTTGGAGCCCATGTCATCTAAGGAGAGGATATGTGGGGTTGTAAGGGAGGAATGAGATTGTTAAACATTACAGCCGGGTTCTCCGAGAGATATACCTTGGAGCCTATGTCATCTAAGGTAAGGATATGTGGGGTTGTAAGGGAGGAATGAATTTGTTAAACATTACAGCCGGGTTCTCCCGGGGATAGACCTTGGAGCCCATGTCATCTAAGGAGAGGCTATGTGGGGTTGTAAGGGAGGAATGAATTTGTTAAACATTACAGCCGGGTTCTCCCGGGGATAGACCTTGGAGCCCATGTCATCTAAGGTAAGGATATGTGGGGTTGTAAGGGAGGAATGAGATTGTTTAACATTACAGCCGGGTTCTCCCAGAGATAGACCTTGGAGCCCATGTCATCTAAGGAGAGGATATGTGGGTTGTAAGGGAGGAATGAGATTGTTAAACATTACAGCCGGGTTCTCCCAGAGATAGACCTTGGAGCCCATGTCATCCAAGGTAAGGATATGTGGGGTTGTAAGGGAGGAATGAGATTGTTAATATTACAGCCGGGTTCTCCCAGAGATAGACCTTGGAGCCCATGTCATCTAAGGAGAGGCTATGTGGGGTTGTAAGGGAGGAATGAGATTGTTATACATTACAGCCGGGTTCTCCCAGAGATAGACCTTGGGGCCCATGTCATCTAAGGAGAGGCTATGTGGGGTTGTAAGGGAGGAAAGAATTTGTTAAACATTTCAGCCGGGTTCTCCCAGAGATAGACCTTGGAGCCCATGTAATCTAAGGTAAGGATATGTGGGGTTGTAAGGGAGGAATGAGATTGTTAAAAATTGCAGCTGGGTTCTCCCAGAGATAGACCTTGGAGCTCATTTCATATAAGGTAAGGATATGTGGGGTTGTAAGGGAGGAATGAGATTGTTAAACATTACAGCCGGGTTCTCCCAGTGATAGATCTTGGAGCCCATGTCATCTAAGGAGAGGATATGTTGGGTTGTAAGGGAGGAATGAGATTGTTAAACATTACAGCCGGGTTCTCCCAGAGATAGACCTTGGAGCCCATGTCATCTAAGGAGAGGCTATGTGGGGTTGTAAGGGAGGAATGAGATTGTTAAACATTACAGCCGGGTTCTCCCAGAGATAGACCTTGGAGCCCATGTCATGTAAGGTAAGGATATGTGGGGTTGTAAGGGAGGAATGAGATTGTTAATATTACAGCCGGGTTCTCCCAGAGATAGACCTTGGAGCCCATGTCATCTAAGGTAAGGATATGTGGGTTTGTAAGGGAGGAATGAGATTGTTAAACATTACAGCCGGGTTCTCCCAGAGATAGACCTTGGAGCCTATGTCATCTAAGGTAAGGATATGTGGGGTTGTAAGGGAGGAATGAGATTGTTAAACATTACAGCTGGGTTCTCCCAGAGATAGACCTTGGAGCCCATGTCATCTAAGGTAAGGATATGTGGGGTTGTAAGGGAGGAATGAGATTGTTAAACATTACAGCCGGGTTCTCCCAGAGATAGACCTTGGAGCCCATGTCATGTAAGGTAAGGATATGTGGGGTTGTAAGGGAGGAATGAGATTGTTAAACATTACAGCCGGGTTCTCCCAGAGATAAACCTTGGAGCCCATGTCATCTAAGGTAAGGATATGTGGGGTTGTAAGGGAGGAACGAGATTGTTAAACATTACAGCCGGGTTCTCCCAGAGATAGACCTTGGAGCCCATGTCATCTAAGGTAAGGATATGTGGGGTTGTAAGGGAGGAATAAGATTGTTAAACATTACAGCCGGGTTCTCCCAGAGATAGACCTTGGAGCCCATGTCATCTAAGGAGAGGCTATGTGGGGTTTTAAGGGAGGAATGAGATTGTTAAACATTACAGCCGGGTTCTCCCAGAGATAGACCTTGGAGCCCATGTCATCTAAGGAGAAGCTATGTGGGGTTGTAAGGGAGGAATGAGATTGTTAAACATTACAGCCGGGTTCTCCCACAGATAGACGTTGGAGCCCATTGTCATGTAAGGTAAGGATATGTGGGGTTGTAAGGGAGGAATGAGATTGTTAAACATTACAGCCAGGTTCTCCCAGAGATAGACCTTGGAGCCCATGTCATGTAAGGTAAGGCTGTGTGGGGTTGTAAGGGAGGTATGAGATTGTTAAACATTACAGCCGGGTTCTCCCAGAGATAGACCTTGGAGCCCATGTCATCTAAGGTAAGGATATGTGGGGTTATAAGGGAGGAATGAGATTGTTAAACATTACAGCCGGGTTCTCCCAGAGATAGACCTTGCAGCCCATGTCATGTAAGGTAAGGATATGTGGGGTTGTAAGGGAGGAATGAGATTGTTAATATTACAGCCGGGTTCTCCCAGAGATAGACCTTGGAGCCCATGTCATATAAGGTAAGGATATGTGGGGTTGTAAGGGAGGAATGAGATTGTTAAACATTACAGCCGGGTTCTCCCAGAGATAGACCTTGGAGCCCATGTCATGTAAGGTAAGGATATGTGGGGTTGTAAGGGAGGAATGAGATTGTTAAACCTTACAGCCGGGTTCTCCCAGAGATAGACCTTGGAGCCCATGTCATCTAAGGTAAGGATATGTGGGGTTGTAAGGGAGGAATGAGATTGTTAAACATTACAGCCGGGTTCTCCCAGAGATAGACCTTGGAGCCCATGTCATGTAAGGTAAGGATATGTGGGGTTGTAAGGGAGGAATGAGATTGTTAAACATTACAGCCGGGTTCTCCCAGAGATAAACCTTGGAGCCCATGTCATCTAAGGTAAGGATATGTGGGGTTGTAAGGGAGGAATGAGATTGTTAAACATTACAGCCGGGTTCTCCAAGAGATAGACCTTGGAGCACATGTCATCTAAGGTAAGGATATGTGGGGTTGTAAGGGAGGAATGAGATTGTTAAACATTACACCCGGGTTCACCTTGGAGCCCATGTCATCTAAGGAGAGGCTATGTGGGGTTTTAAGGGAGGAATGAGATTGTTAAACATTACAGCCGGGTTCTCCCAGAGATAGACCTTGGAGCCCATGTCATCTAAGGAGAGGCTATGTGGGGTTGTAAGGGAGGAATGAGATTGTTAAACATTACAGCCGGGTTCTCCCACAGATAGACGTTGGAGCCCATTGTCATGTAAGGTAAGGCTATATGGGGTTGTAAGGGAGGTATGAGATTGTTAAACATTACAGCCGGGTTCTCCCAGAGATAGACCTTGGAGCCCATGTCATCTAAGGTAAGGATATGTGGGGTTGTAAGGGAGAAATGAGATTGTTAAACATTACAGCCGGTGTCTCCCAGAGATAGACCTTGGAGCCCATGTCATCTAAGGAGAGGATATGTGGGGTTGTAAGGGAGGAATGAGATTGTTAAACATTACAGCCGGGTTCTCCGAGAGATATACCTTGGAGCCTATGTCATCTAAGGTAAGGATATGTGGGGTTGTAAGGGAGGAATGAATTTGTTAAACATTACAGCCGGGTTCTCCCGGGGATAGACCTTGGAGCCCATGTCATCTAAGGAGAGGCTATGTGGGGTTGTAAGGGAGGAATGAATTTGTTAAACATTACAGCCGGGTTCTCCCGGGGATAGACCTTGGAGCCCATGTCATCTAAGGTAAGGATATGTGGGGTTGTAAGGGAGGAATGAGATTGTTTAACATTACAGCCGGGTTCTCCCAGAGATAGACCTTGGAGCCCATGTCATCTAAGGAGAGGATATGTGGGTTGTAAGGGAGGAATGAGATTGTTAAACATTACAGCCGGGTTCTCCCAGAGATAGACCTTGGAGCCCATGTCATCCAAGGTAAGGATATGTGGGGTTGTAAGGGAGGAATGAGATTGTTAATATTACAGCCGGGTTCTCCCAGAGATAGACCTTGGAGCCCATGTCATCTAAGGAGAGGCTATGTGGGGTTGTAAGGGAGGAATGAGATTGTTATACATTACAGCCGGGTTCTCCCAGAGATAGACCTTGGAGCCCATGTCATCTAAGGAGAGGCTATGTGGGGTTGTAAGGGAGGAAAGAATTTGTTAAACATTTCAGCCGGGTTCTCCCAGAGATAGACCTTGGAGCCCATGTAATCTAAGGTAAGGATATGTGGGGTTGTAAGGGAGGAATGAGATTGTTAAAAATTGCAGCTGGGTTCTCCCAGAGATAGACCTTGGAGCTCATTTCATATAAGGTAAGGATATGTGGGGTTGTAAGGGAGGAATGAGATTGTTAAACATTACAGCCGGGTTCTCCCAGTGATAGATCTTGGAGCCCATGTCATCTAAGGAGAGGATATGTGGGGTTGTAAGGGAGGAATGAGATTGTTAAACATTACAGCCGGGTTCTCCCAGAGATAGACCTTGGAGCCCATGTCATCTAAGGAGAGGCTATATGGGGTTGTAAGGGAGGAATGAGATTGTTATACATTACAGCCGGGTTCTCCCAGAGATAGACCTTGGGGCCCATGTCATCTAAGGTAAGGATATGTGGGGTTGTAAGGGAGGAATGAGATTGTTAAACATTACAGCCGGGTTCTCCCAGAGATAGACCTTGGAGCTCATTTCATATAAGGTAAGGATATGTGGGGTTGTAAGGGAGGAATGAGATTGTTAAACATTACAGCCGGGTTCTCCCAGTGATAGACCTTGGAGCCTATGTCATCTAAGGAGAGGATATGTGGGGTTGTAAGGGAGGAATGAGATTGTTAAACATTACAGCCGGGTTCTCCCAGAGATAGACCTTGGAGCCCATGTCATCTAAGGAGAGGCTATATGGGGTTGTAAGGGAGGAATGAGATTGTTATACATTACAGCCAGGTTCTCCCAGAGATAGACCTTGGGGCCCATGTCTTCTAAGGTAAGGATATGTGGGGTTGTAAGGGAGGAATGAGATTGTTAAACATTACAGCCGGGTTCTCCCAGTGATAGACCTTGGAGCCCATGTCATCTAAGGAGAGGATATGTGGGGTTGTAAGGGAGGAATGAGATTGTTAAACATTACAGCCGGGTTCTCCCAGAGATAGACCTTGGAGCCCATGTCATCTAAGGTAAGGATATGTGGGGTTGTAAGGGAGGAATGAATTTGTTAAACATTACAGCCGGGTTCTCCCGGGGATAGACCTTGGAGCCCATGTCATCTAAGGAGAGGCTATGTGGGGTTGTAAGGGAGGAATGAATTTGTTAAACATTACAGCCGGGTTCTCCCGGGGATAGACCTTGGAGCCCATGTCATCTAAGGTAAGGATATGTGGGGTTGTAAGTGAGGAATGAGATTGTTTAACATTACAGCCGGGTTCTCCCAGAGATAGACCTTGGAGCCCATGTCATCTAAGGAGAGGATATGTGGGGTTGTAAGGGAGGAATGAGATTGTTAAACATTACAGCCGGGTTCTCCCAGAGATAGACCTTGGAGCCCATGTCATCTAAGGTAAGGATATGTGGGGTTGTAAGGGAGGAATGAGATTGTTAATATTACAGCCGGGTTCTCCCAGAGATAGACCTTGGAGCCCATGTCATCTAAGGAGAGGCTATGTGGGGTTGTAAGGGAGGAATGAGATTGTTAATATTACAGCCGGGTTCTCCCAGAGATAGACCTTGGGGCCCATGTCATCTAAGGAGAGGCTATGTGGGGTTGTAAGGGAGGAATGAATTCGTTAAACATTTCAGCCGGGTTCTCCAGAGATAGACCTTGGAGCCCATGTCATCTAAGGTAAGGATATGTGGGGTTGTAAGGGAGGAATGAGATTGTTAAAAATTGCAGCTGGGTTCTCCCAGAGATAGACCTTGGAGCTCATTTCATCTAAGGTAAGGATATGTGGGGTTGTAAGGGAGGAATGAGATTGTTAAACATTACAGCCGGGTTCCCCCAGAGATAGACCTTGGAGCCCATGTCATCTAAGGTAAGGATATGTGGGGTTGTAACGGAGGAATGAGATTGTTAAAAATTGCAGCTGGGTTCTCCCAGAGATAGACCTTGGAGCTCATGTCATGTAAGGCAAGGCTGTGTGTGGTTGTAAGGAGAAAGCGAGATTGTTACACATTACAGCCATATTCCCCTAGAGATGGACACTAGAGCCCATGTTACACAAGGCAAGGCTATACGGGTTCGTAAGGAAAGAGCAAGATTGTTAAACATTACAGCTGTATTTGCCTAGAGACAGACACTAGAGCCCATGTTACACAAGACAAGGCTGTGCAGGGTTGTAAGGAAAGAGTGAGATTGTTAAACATTACAGCCAGGCTCTACCAGAGACATACGCAGGAGCCCATGTCATGTAAGGCAAGGCTGTGTGGGGTTGTAAGGAGAGAGTGAGATTGACAAACTAGGCTACTCTTACCTCCGTCAATAATCCAATATAAAACACTTTATTAAGCTGACATGTTTCGTTGCTATCACAACATTTTCAAAGCTTGCAACTCGTCAATCACATAAAATTAAACATTAAAAACACAGAACACATGGTGACACGAACATAAAGTACATTTAGATAGCGCTATCATCCCGACCCGGCACTGGTTGGTAGAAGACTGGCTGGAGTGTTACGTCAGATCGTCCGCCCTCCTGCCGTTATCACTAATGTTATCAGCTCGGTGGCCAGCTGATTTACCTGTTTGAAAAATTGTATTGAAGAGGGGGTGCGATTGGAACTGTAACTTCTCGTTGAGGATATGTTGTTTTTCCTGTACATCATTATGCATTTTATAAATCTCATATTCCTCCAGCGTATCTAACTTACTACCCTTGTGACAAAAATGTAAAATTTCCAGGCCGTCGTTTATTTCATACATTGAATGGTTAAAATCAACAAGGTGTTGGGCAAAAGTAGACTTTTGTTTTCCAATTTTTGGAACTGGCCGGTGTTCATTATAGCGGGTTTCAAATGCCCGTCCTGTTTGACCTACGTATTTGCCGGGACAATCTTTACATGTTATCCTGTAGACCCCTGTTTTTTGTGTTTTGTCACCTATTCTCTTGTTAACAGACGAGATGTTTCTTAGTCTATTGGTAGTGCGATACGCTAACTCAGTACCATGTTTCTTAAGCTCTTTCTTTAGTCCATTTTGAATAGTGTGACTATACTCAACACAAACGTACTTCTTACCGGGAATTATGGGTCTGGCACCTTGTTTATTCTTACATTTATGTATTAATCTATCTACCATATCACATTTATAACCATTAGCCGATGCTATGTGCTTAATTATCTGGTATTCCTTGTTGTAGTTTCCAGGGCTCAAAAGTACCGACAACATTCTGTTAATCATTGAATGTTGAATTGAACAGCCTGTCAGGCACAGTTGGCCATGCAATACAAAAATATAAAACTGAAAATTTCTAACACAGCTCAGAACATAAATTTCAATAAAGACTGCCTAAAATATGACGTTACACCCAATTATGTCCACGTAAATATAAAGAATAAATCTCATGCTGCTGTAAAAACAAAAGTAACAGCACAGAAACTATGGATTAAAAATGAGATTAAGTCTTTATATTATAAGAAACATTTATTGAATACATTGTTGATGAAAAAGTATCTGGAAATGGCAAACGCCGCCCATTACATTGAACTTGAATACCTGATACGCCATGTCGAAACAGGCATCGCAAGGGTAATGAGGATAAAGAAGTCCACTATACGCCGCAAACTGACTAAACTCGTAAACACACAAAAAGATAAGAAAACAGCGGTCATGTTTGATTTTGAATTCTTTCCTAATACTATCAATACTACTGACATAGTATTTAGTGACGAGGAAATGGCACTACTTAATAAGGGGCTCGAACATAATCTACCGATGCATGGAAAGAGGGGGCTTTTTAATGAACTGATTAACGCCGAAATTGCTGTAAAAAGCATTGAAAATGAGGACAATAGAAATGAAACTAGGCTACTTATATCTAGGAAACTTAATAGGAAATACGACATTAAGAACAGATCTGTTTTACCTCCATCACAGAGACAGGAATTTAACGTGTTTAGGAGTATAAAGTCCAAACTATTAGATAATGATGCAATTTTGTGTAAGGCTGATAAGGGGAACACCACTGTAATTATGTACACTAAGGATTACAATGAAAAGGTTTATGACTTTATTGCTAACAATGATATTGTTCAAATGAATAAGGATGCAACCAAATCTTTCCAAAATAAAATTAAGAAAGTTATCAATAAAAGTAAAGTTTTGTTTACAGAAAATGAAATAAAGTCTTTAAAGATGATAAATCCGGCACCCCCCGTTTTACGTGGACTACCTGAGGTACACAAAGACAATGTCCCAATCAGGCCGCTTATTGATTATACAAGTGCACCCAACTATAAGTTAGCAAAAAGATTAGAACGTTTATTAAAAGATAATATCGTGTTAGAGAATAACCACAGTTTAAGAAACAGTTCAGATTTCATTGAAAAACAAAAGATTTAAAGGTTAAAATGCATCAGTCTTTAGCCTCCTTTGACGTAGTAAATTTATACACAAATGTATCTATTGATGTGACACTGAATGTAATTAGGGATAATTTGAATAAAAATTCAAACTTACAACCTGAGGCAGTTAATGAACTAATGGAATTACTGCAGGAGGTATTGCGACAGAATTACTTTTCATTCGATGGTAAATATTTTATACAGAATGACGGTCTCGCTATGGGCTCTCCATTGTCTGGTATAATGGCTGATATATATCTTAACCACATTGAAAACAACCACATTTTTTCTGATAAGAATAAATACAAGGAAAGAATCTGTATGTATTTCAGGCATGTGGATGATACCATTGTTTTGTTTGATGGCAACGACAGACAATTAAATTTGCTCCTAAACTATTTGAACAGCATAGCGGCAAAACTAAAATTTACTCTTGAGACTGACAATTCTAATAGAATTATTTTTTTGGATTTGACAGTAAAAATAAGTAACAATGTCTTTAACTACAATATATTTAGGAAACCGACAACATCTGTTCAAACCATTCATGCCACGTCATACCATCCACACTCGCAAAAAATGGCGGCTTATCATTCAATGATTAACAGAATGTTGTCGGTATCTTTGAGCCCTGAAAACTACAACAAGGAATACCAGATAATTAAGCACATAGCATCGGCTAATGGTTATAAATGTGATATGGTAGATAGATTAATACATAAATGTAAGAATAAACAAGGTGCCAGACCCATAATTCCCGGTAAGAAGTACGTTTGTGTTGAGTATAGTCACACTATTCAAAATGGACTAAAGAAAGAGCTTAAGAAACATGGTATTGAGTTAGCGTATCGCACTACCAATAGACTAAGAAACATCTCGTCTGTTAACAAGAGAATAGGTGACAAAACACAAAAAACAGGGGTCTACAGGATAACATGTAAAGATTGTCCCGGCAAATACGTAGGTCAAACAGGACGGGCATTTGAAACCCGCTATAATGAACACCGGCCAGTTCCAAAAATTGGAAAACAAAAGTCTACTTTTGCCCAACACCTTGTTGATTTTAACCATTCAATGTATGAAATAAACGACGGCCTGGAAATTTTACATTTTTGTCACAAGGGTAGTAAGTTAGATACGCTGGAGGAATATGAGATTTATAAAATGCATAATGATGTACAGGAAAAACAACATATCCTCAACGAGAAGTTACAGTTCCAATCGCACCCCCTCTTCAATACAATTTTTCAAACAGGTAAATCAGCTGGCCACCGAGCTGATAACATTAGTGATAACGGCAGGAGGGCGGACGATCTGACGTAACACTCCAGCCAGTCTTCTACCAACCAGTGCCGGGTCGGGATGATAGCGCTATCTAAATGTACTTTATGTTCGTGTCACCATGTGTTCTGTGTTTTTAATGTTTAGTTTTATGTGATTGACGAGTTGCAAGCTTTGAAAATGTTGTGATAGCTACGAAACATGTCAGCTTAATAAAGTGTTTTATATTGGATTATTGACGGAGGTAAGAGTAGCCTAGTTTGTCAAAATAATAGTCCAGGGGCCATAAACATGAATTTCAAGAGTGAGATTGTTAAAAATTACAGCGGTATTCCCCTAGAGACAGACACTAGAGTCCATGATACACAAGGAAGGCTGTGCGGGGTTTTAAGAAAAGAGCAAAATTGTTAAACATTACAGCTGTATTCGCCTAGACACAGACACTCGAGCCCATGTTACACAAGGAAGGCTGTGCGGGGTTGTAAGGAAAAAGTGAGATTGTTAAACAAAACAGCTGTATTTGCCTAGAGACAGACACTAGAGCCCTAGTTACATAAGGCAAGGCTGTGCGGGGTTGTAAGGATAGAGCGAGATTGTTAAACAATACAGCTGTATTCGCCTAGACACAGACACTAGAGCCCATGTTACACAAGGAAAGCTGTGTGGGGCTTAAAGGAGGAGTCAGATTGTTAACATTACAGCTGTATTCCCACAGAAGTAGACGTTGGAGGCCACGTTATACAAGGCAAGGCTGTCCGGGGCTGTAAGGAAAGAGCAAGATTTTAAACATTGCAACCATATTCCTCTAGAGACAGACACTAGAGCCCATGTTACATAAGGCAAGGCTGTGCGGGGTTGTAAGGAAAGAAGGAGATTGTTAAAAATTGCAGCTGTATTTGCCTAGAGACAGACACTAGAGCCCATGTTACACAAGGCAAGGCTGTCCGGGGCTGTAAGGATAGAGCGAGAAGTTAAACATTACAGCTGTATTTGCCTAGAGACAGACATTAGAGCCCATGTTACATAAGGCAAGGCTGTGCGGGGTTGTAAGGAAAGAAGGAGATTGTTAAAAATTGCAGCTGTATTTGCCTAGAGACAGACACTAGAGCCCATGTTACACAAGGCAAGGCTGTCCGGGGCTGTAAGGATAGAGCGAGAAGTTAAACATTGCAGCTGTATTTGCCTAGAGACAGACACTAGAGCCCATGTTACACAAGGCAAGGCTGTCCGGGGCTGTAAGGATAGAGCGAGAAGTTAAACATTACAGCTGTATTTGCCTAGAGACAGACACTAGAGCCCATGTTACATAAGGCAAGGCTGTGCGGGGTTGTAAGGAAAGAAGGAGATTGTTAAACATTACAGCTGTATTTGCCTAGAGACAGACACTAGAGCCCATGTTACATAAGGCAAGGCTGTGTGGGGTTGTAAGGAAAGAAGGAGATTGTTAAACATTGCAGCTGTTTTCGCCTAGAGACAGATACTAGATTCCTATTTATATATATATATATATATATATATACACCGCTGGGCTGTTGAACACATTTCGTATTTCCCTGGAACAATATGAGGTAACAATAAAATATTTGTTATATCTAAACAGTAACGGGTTATTATTGCTAACATTACACATGAATAAGTTAAATGTGCAATATGTTAATGTTAATAAAATATTTAAGCCCTTAAGTATTGTTTAAATCAGACTGTATATATTATTGATTATAATAGAAACTATATTTTTTAAATTTTAACCAAGCAATGTGTTTCTTATATAGGCTATTCATTTTATAGCAAAGAATAAATCAGTTTTCATGATCATGATTACAAAGCTCAATTTGACGAAAGAACATAAAAATGCCTGCCTAATAATGTATTATCCAAACCCAGATTTAATTTTTACCACTTCGTTAAGGAACTTGAATTATATGTGGCAGCTCATATCCATTTTATATTTGTTTTTATTATTAAAATACCGGCATTGTAAAACAATAAATAACCTTAATTATATTAGGCAATACTCTATTTAATAATATGCTAATATAGAAAAATAATAAAATTATATAGAAAAATAATTGAGAAATAGCATAGCATTATAATTTAGAAACACAGCGTTGACAATGTATGTATTACATTTTTATGTAAATGATTGTAACTGTTATGTTAATATGACCATGGCTTTTTGACACCTGCCCATTCATTTATGTTACCAAACGAGCTTAAATATGTAGAAAATCTATCAAAAACCTTTCACACAATTTTCTGCTATTAATTGTATTTAAACAAAAAATGCTAAACGTAAATAAGCGTTATTTATGTTTGTATAATAAATTTATGTACTTTAGAAAGGACATTTTATTATTTTTGAAAATCCGAAAAGACTTATTTCAGAAGTACAAATCAAATAAACGTTTGTGTAGTTACTCAATAATTATATTTGAAAATACTCTACTTTGGAAATACATATAAAAGGAAATGAAATTTAGAAGGAAAAATAGTTATTTACCTACTGAAGTGTTAATTGTATTATTGCGATACGTGATCAATCATTTATTAGTATATAATTACAGTATATTATTATATAAAACATTATTTCCTGAGGAAACCTTTATTTTACAAACCTTTATTATTATAACAATCTCGCTAGTATATAAATGCTCAGTCAGTATTATAATATGATTGAAATAGCAAATTGACGATATTCACAAAGTATTTCAGAACAATGTGTATTACAATAATTAACATTATGTGAAAAATTTATTTCAAATGCCAATTTTCACTATTAATTTTACTTAACCCACCCACCCACCCATACACGTACAGTAGTATTGACACCTGCCCGCCCATTCACGTACAGTGGTATTGAATACTACAGTACATGTATGGGAGGGTGGGAGGGTCAATACCACCCAACGTGTAGGGGTGGGTGGGTGGATCACGTAAGAGTCATAATGAGTCTATACGTATCTTGTAAACAAATTTAGTAAAATTTAAATACAATTTAAGTATTATTTATGACGAACGGAGGGGGGAGCATTTTCGTAAACTAAACTCTTTTACATTATGTTAATAATGAATGTCGTGAAACATCCAAAACACTTGGTATTGTAAGAAACTTTTCTGTGCTGATAGCAATTTTCTTTTATAAACGCATTATACTACGATGGGTAATCCTGGTTTTTGGCTGTATATGTAATCGTCCATAACTACTAAAAAGCCTAATGAATGAATATTATTCGTATTATATTAGGGCTTTCATTTTATGACATTTTATAACATTTAATTTGTTGACTCTATAATTATCTATAAAGTAAATTTAAAACATTTTTGTTAAAAGGTTAGAAGATATTTAGATTTGTCAACCAAAGTTTGAGAGACCAGTATATTCAAAATAAGTGAGGCAGACGATATTGGCAAGATCTAATTTAATGCTTGAATCTCCTTTTTATTAAACTACTAAATTTGAAATATTGATATCCATTATCTAATTGAATCTTTTAAATTGTTTTAATTATAACTCTATTATATTTGTGGCAAATCATTTCATAAAACAGTAATATATATTATTAGACAATAATCAGTACCACATATTTGTTTGGTTATTAGTTAGTTATTTTTAACTATCAAGAGAATAAATATTTTAATATAAGTCCTTAATTTGGAAATAATGTTTATTTTAGATTTATGATTTGCGCAGGGTAGTCTCGGAGTTAAAATCAGTGATATTTACGCAGGGTAGCCTCGGAGTTCAAATCAGTGATATTTGCGCAGGGTAGTCTCGGAGTTAAAATCAGTGATAATTGCGCAGGGTAGTCTCGGAGTTAAAATCAGTGATATTTGCGCAGGGTAGTCTCGGAGTTAAAATCAGTGATATTTGCGCAGGGTAGTCTCGGAGTTAAAATCAGTGATATTTACGCAGGGTAGTCTCGGAGTTAAAATCAGTGATATTTGCGCAGGGTAGTCTCGGAGTTAAAATCAGTGATATTTGCGCAGGGTAGTATCGGAGTTAAAATCAGTGATATTTGCGCAGGGTAGTCTCGGAGTTAAAATCAGTGATATTTGCGCAGGGTAGTCTCGGAGTTAAAATCAGTGATATTTGCGCAGGGTAGTCTCGGAGTTAAAATCAGTGATATTTGCGCAGGGTAGTATCGGAGTTAAAATCAGTGTTATTTGCGCAGGGTAGTCTCGGAGTTAAAATCAGTGATATTTGCGCAGGGTAGTCTCGGAGTTAAAATCAGTGATATTTGCGCAGGGTAGTCTCGGAGTTAAAATCAGTGATATTTTTGGATTTTTAAAAATTTTTACTCAGACTTAAGTGGATTTTCTTTGAGTTAACACTTAGAGATAGGGTAATGTACGGTTAAAATTCTAGTAGTAGCTACAAAGTTCAATATACTAATTTACTTGTTTGTAAAAGCATTCCTTTACTTATTATCCAAGGTTATCAGTATTGCTAACATTATAAAAACGTCAGCTAGATAAATTTGCGAGAAATACTTTTTGAACAGCCAAATGACCTATAAGTGTAAAGCAATCATATAAATCAAACAGGCAGTATCCATAACGCGTGGATATACTTTAGAAACTGATTCTATATCAAAAGTAAAGAAATCATTTCCTACAAAGATATGACATAATATTCTTCCATTCCAAATTATCCACAATTTTTATGTTTTAGTAAATAATGTATATTTGTTATTTAAACAACTCAGCTTATAAGTTGAACATTTGTACATTAATCATCTGTAGAATTATTAGCTTTTATTGTTTCTGTTTTAAAATTCTGGCTAGTGAAATAAGTAAAAAACTTTACATTTTTATAAAATTCATCTAGAATAATTTATTGTAGCTTGTTTGGTTTCCTGTTTAGGCTGATGTATCATTTAACATAATTTTTGTTTTGTATAGTTTTCTTTCAAATTATTTTAATTTCTTTAATCTTAACTCTTTAAATTACAGTGTTTAAGCCCTTGTATTGGTTAAAAGTGTATTACTCTATAAGTTTCATGTGAGGATTAACGTACACAATTTAAAGTAAAGTATTATGTCCTGATTTTTATCAATTGTTGCTAAATGTTAACAGTAATAAAAAAAAATGTTAGCTGTAAAGATGTGCAAATATTTATTTAGACTATTAAATTAGAAGAGAATATTCTACAACATGTAGATGAAGTACTAGGTTGATGGCTAGGACACTTCAGATCAGGTATTCCGACTCTTCAGTATAGAGAACAGCATTTAAAACACATAACACATATTAAAACACATAACACATATTAACATAATGTAAAAGAGTTTAGTTTACGAAAATGCTCCCCCCTCCGTTCGTCATAAATAAATGTAAAAGAACAGCAACTTTTTCCTTACGATGGGAATCTATTAGCCCTGCTGACTTTCCAGGACACGCGTTTTTGTAACGGATTTATTTAGAAATATAATTCCAGCTTTTTATATTTAATTATACTTAAGATATTACAATCTCACATATTACCTATAGTTGGACTTATAAAAACCTATGTGTGATTTACCATACACTTCTCAAATTTGATTAAAACATTTTTTTCATTGTTACGGATCACTGCATTTATCGACAAATATAAAAATCAGCTTTGTTATGAAATTAATAAATCTCATACAGTTATGTATAAGTAACCCATGAACTGTATTTTTATTAATTATTTCTGATTTACGATCACAACAAAAATCTTTAATAAATAGAATATAACTTAAAAAAACTTATTTTAATTCAAAGTTTTGGAAACTAAATGGGCATAAAAATTAATCCTGATACATTCTATAAACATTTACAGTTTTAGACTTAATTCACATTAACAATTAATATGGCCACCAATTTCAAACGAAATAGGGTAATGTGTCAATTTTATAAATAACATTTATGTTTGTATGAATGAGTAACTTTTAAAAGTTCAATTCAAATTGTAAATTACTAAAAAAAAGTAAATTACGTATATCTGGGAATATATTAGTTTTAGGACACACCTTTATAGATGTGTTTTCTTTATTTTTGCTAATTGAACTAGTTGTCTATGCATTACAGATACACCCTGTATATGTTAGAGGTCAGTAAATACACAGTTAATTCTTTAATTTTAATCTACACACAATTATTATAAATGGGATACAAAACTTACAAATGATGTTGTGTGGCTGATGGGCCTTTAATTAACAGAGGTTTTAAGGTAATGGTGATAGGCCCAATATGTTATCACTATTTACGTTGCAATACCTTAAAATTCATTTCGTATCTAGTTATTCGTGCGCTTGCGTACATTTCTGGCATACTGATGTAGTTACGTCAAACTTTACATTCCAAGTGCTGTAACTACTTGACACTGCTGACTGCTCGTTTCCTGAGACTGAGTTACGTCAACTTTACATTCAATGTGCTGTAACTACTTGATACCACTGACTGCTCGTTTCCTGAGACTGAGTTACGTCAACTTTACATTCCAAGTGCTGTAACTACTTGACACTGCTGACTGCTCGTTTCCTGAGATTGAGTTACGTCAACTTTACATTCCAAGTGCTGTAACTACTTGACACTGCTGACTGCTCGTTTCCTGAGACTGAGTTACGTCAACTTTACATTCCAAGTGCTGTAACTACTTGACACTGCTGACTGTTGTGCGAGTATACAATACCAGAACAATACTACTTAAATTTTAGTTTGTATTTTCCAACAAATCAGTGTTTTGTACTCATTTCCAACGATACAATGAATTTCAATCAAAGACGATTATATTTACTGTCATATTTTTGTACTTATATTACAAAATACATGCGGAGACCTAACCTATGCTTGTTATAGATTTGTGAACATTTTGTGTTTTTATGTTTATACAATGCCACATACAAAACAAAGATTTAAGGTTAATAATTATACTTAAAATTTTTACAAAATCACGAAGAAGAAAGAAAAAAGCAGCAGGAAGGTCTACTATATGGAGCAAGAGAGTTCTAACCAAATTTAAGTTGTTTAGAATAAACTTGTTTTAAAACCCTTCTTATCTTTAGTTTTTTGGCGTTTTCTGGAAGTATGGATTTTTACGACAAGAAAAGTTAGATTTTAAGTATTTATTAGGATATGAATATTTTGTTTGTTTACTTCTAATACAATTTTTATGATATATGAAGTATGGATTTTGTATGTGAATGGGTACAACTGTTTCAAAAAATTAAAAATATAAACAAAATGAAATTTTTGAAAATTTGATATTTAAAAATTATTCGGAGCCCTAATTTGTAGGGTATAGCCAAACCCATACTTCATATCATAGGATAAATTTTTGGGAATTAAAAAACATTAATATATTACATACATCACAAATACTTTTTAATCTAGAACTTTTCCCTTTTCCCGTAAAACACAACAAATTTGTTTAAAAGCCCCTCACCAAAAGGAGAGGAGGATAAACAAATAAAAGAAATATTTATGGTCATAAAGTATAACCAAAAATACCATATCAGTTTTAAAAACATATTCCTAGAAGTAAGAAAAAAATTGAGACTTCCCCCTTAAGTAAGAAGTCTCACTTCAAACTCTAATAGCAACATCTGACTGAGTAAAGTAAGATAAACCTGAACAAAAAAAATAGAAGGAAATTACACTTTCCTAACTTTTAGTGGTATGAAGCATTTTGTATTTTATATTTAATCATATCTTACACTTATTTATTTAGTTATACTGATGATTGTGTGATTCGGTGGTGTGTTGTTTGTTATAACTATGCACAATTGCAAGCTTCCAATTTAAGTATGGTAGGGAAGCTTTGTTTGGTTACTAAGTGTACTTAGACTGAGTGATTGAATTATTGTATACATTGCTATACAGCCTGATGAGGTTATTTTGAGCTATGAAACGAGGTTACCTACCAAAGCACAACCGTCGATCCTAGTCCAAACACTGGTGTGTTGATATTTAATTACCTTACACTGTAGGTGAGGGAATTCTAGCCAATATCACAGGTGTTTCTGTAATAAATTAATTGTTTATGTATGGTAATTTACAAGTGACTTTGTTTTATATGGAAAATAATAAGTTTTAAAGTCGATACTAAAAGTGATACAGGTTTACACATCCATGCAAATGTAACAGACAGTTGGCGATAGAGTGCAAAAATTGAGGAGTTTTATAAGCAAAGCCATATATAGGTAATTATGAATTTATGCATATTTTACATGTTTTATAGGTATCCAGATAGTCTCTAACCAGGTACATAACTAACAACAGAAACTCCAAAAAATGTACTTCGGCCTTGGGCAAATGGCAGATGATTAGCTGGAATAGTTTAATATTTTATGGTGCCTTTTAATTCCATTGGAGTTCAGTAAAAGATTTATAGAAGACAACCATATAACTAAACTCCAATTAATTTGTTTTAAACGGTTTAAGTCTTCGACTGCCATTAGTACCCTTGATTATATAAACCTACATAGATAAACCATCTAATAGGAATATTTGTGGCAGTAATTTTGTTTGTGTTTTAGTTTTTTTAGTTTGTGTGGCCCGCAACCACAGCTGGTTTATATTGAATTACATTTACATGGGACTACACTAGCGCTCCACAATGGACCTAAAAAACAGCTGATATTTTTACTCAAAATTTAACATTGGATGGGAAATCTATTTCTGAATAAAATCAATGGTATTTGAGTAAGTACGTGTGATCTTAGACCTTTTTATCAAATAGTTTTTTAATTAGCATAATACATGTTGGTACATATACAGTACAAGCAAACGTTACACAACACAAATTTATTACAATATAAGCACAAAATGCACAAATATTATGGTGATCGATTTCGGTGAACCACGCTCACCTTCCTCAGACCAGAGGGATTCACAAAAGAATGGAAAACGATGTTCAACAACTCAATTTATAGGCCTATGATCACGTGACCCCATTGGCTGGAATCGTCAAAATGGCGGCTGCTGTGATATTATTGGTTAATTCCTATTGTCTGTTACTTCTCTTCTTTTATTCGCTGAAAATACATTATTAAAAACTATTTCGGAATCAAAATTAACCTGTTCATTCATTAATTTATCACGATCCTTACATTTTTCTTTAAAAATAAATAACTCTTCCCAAGCATTCATGTTACGACCCTTCTTACAAAATTTTAGAATATCTACATTTTCATCCATTTTATTTAAACTGTGGGTACAATTCAGAAGGTGTTTAGCTACATTAGATCTTTCAGGTTTATTATTTTTAAAAGCAGAGACATGGTTTTTATATCTTTTGCTAAAATTTACAGTCTGACCTATGTAAAACATATTACAATCATTACAATTAATTCTATATATTCCTGAATTATTAAATTTATCTTCACTTTCAATATTCGGGTGTAAAATGTTGGACATAGTATTACAAGTCTTAAAAGCTACTGATAAATTGAATTTCTTAAATCTATTACCAACTCTTTGTGTAAACGGCCCATTGTAATGGATGGATACATACTTCTTTTGTTCTTTATCGGATTTTTCTTTTTTAAGTGTTGTTCGTCTATCGTCTCGAATTTTGTTTTCTATTTTCTTTTTTATTCTACTTCCAATTTCATCAATCATTGATGCTTTGTATCCATTTGCAATAGCTATTGCACTAGGTTAGCCTCATTTGACATATGTAATCTATACACTAATATTCCAGTTGATGAAGTGATTAACTTAGTTAAGGAAAAACTTGTAGTAGACAATAAATGACAGTTCTAGACCCACTTTTACCTTTGGACCCAAGATGGCGGCGGTCACGTGACCGGATCCAAGATGGCGGCCGGAACCGGATCCAAGATGGCGGCCGGAACCGGATCCAAGATGGCAGCGCCCATTTCCCGCCAAATTTCCTAACCTCACTTTTCCTAACCTCAAATTTCCATTTCCCGCCACATTTCCTAACCTCACTTTTCCTAACCTCAAATTTCCCTCAAATTCCCAAATTTCCCACACATTTCCCCCAAATTACCCTCAAATTTCCC
Source organism: Stictocephala bisonia (assembly GCA_035578905.1). NCBI lineage: Eukaryota > Metazoa > Arthropoda > Insecta > Hemiptera > Membracidae > Stictocephala > Stictocephala bisonia. Next base: position 357 of record JAQJVL010006915.1, on the reverse strand, counting down.
TCGAATTCCCGCATTTCCCTCACATTTCCCCCCAAATTACCCTCAAATTTCCCTCAAATTCCCGCATTTCCCTCACATTTCCCCCAAATTACCCTCAAATAACCCTCAAATTCCCAAATTACTCTCAAATAACACTCAAATTTCCCTCAAATTCCCAAATTACCCTCAAATTTCCCTCAAATTACCCAATTTCCCTCACATTACCCACATTTCCACCCAATTTCCCTCACATTACCCACATTTCCCCCCAAATTCCCTTGTTATACTATATGAAATTCACTTTTTTGTCCAATATGGCGTCTTTTCCCTCCCGCGCCCTCACACCCCGTGGGAAAATTCCCTCCCCAAAATTCCTCA
>JAQJVL010006914.1:0-26582 GCA_035578905.1 Stictocephala bisonia | reverse complement strand
ACCACCAAACAAAATTGGAAAATTTCACTTGAAATAGGTCTTGAATTGGCTTTATTTTCACGATATATATACTTTCTATTCCAAGGAATCACATATTTTACAGAAAATTTTGAAAAAAACTAATGATACAACTTTAAGTATTTTTATTACATTTCTGTTAATTTAAATGGTATTTTAATCATCTTTTTTATTTTGATGTTTTTTTTCACTGAAATTTGAAAACTATTTTGGTCTATTACAATTATTTCCCGAAATATAAAGGAAAAACTACTTTTGTGGCGAATCGCGATTTGCGGCCACTACGTTATATATCATTATAGGCCTATACAACAATTATTATTCACTAGAATTGATTTCACCTATATTCCCGCCTGACGGCCGAATTTAACACAAATTTTTGTTGAGTAAATAAATATCAATGAAAGTTTGGTTAGTTCAGTAAAAAATGCAGTTTTCGGGATGAAAAAATTATTTTACTGCAAAACCAACTGTATATTTGTGTTCAGCATTAAAACATGTGAAATGGGAAAAATAGTTGTCGAAAAATAACAATTTAAAAAAAGTTTTCGTTCACTAGCCTATCAGATAACAGTATTTTCTATTTTATTTTTTTCGGTAAAAAACGAGTTTTACGTGGATAAAAGCAACCTCCTCAAGTGATATAAACTCATATTTCACCACTTTTTCAACAAGAAATAGTTTTTTTCAGTGGTGGCAAAAAAGTGCATAATTACCCAAAAATGTTTTGACAGATTTATAAATTATGTCTAGTCTGGCACATAGAGCCAAATTTGATTTACTAGTAGGCCACGAGTGTGAAACTGCCCAAAATTTCCATCCAGTAAAAGGGAAAAGGGTAATTATGAGGGAAAAAAGGGTATTTTTTTGAGGGAATTACGGGGAAATTGTTAAATCTTTCAAAAATTCAAGTTTTATTGAGCAAAACTGTTTCCTACACATTAAAACAATTCAAAGGAAGTAAAAAAAGCAAACATATATTATCCAATTTAAAGAATTATACTGCAAGTTTCTTCAGGTGTGCTGTCAACAAACATAACCTCACTTTATTAAACACACTCAAATTAGCCGCTTACTTAATCGCCTATTTCAAAGTGCTGTAAGTTCTAAAAACTTACGCCAGCAAATTTTTCAATCATGGCACGTTGTACCAAGAGGCAGTACCTTACATAACATAGTGCACTGGGTAGGCTCAGTATAATTTTATAAGAGATATTTACTTGAAAACTTAGCGCGAATAACGGTCAGTCGCTAAAATCGCCTATTTCAAAGTGCTCTAAGTTCTAAAAACTTCCGCGAGCCAACTTTTCAATCATAGCACGTTGTACCCTGGGGCAGTACCTTTCATAATATAGTGCACTGGGTAGGCCAAGTTTAATTGTATAAGAGATATTTACTTGTAAACTTAGCGCGAATAACGGTCAGTCGCTAAAATCGCCTATTTCAAAGTGCTCTAAGTTCTAAAAACTTCCGCGAGCCAACTTTTCAATCATGGCACGTTGTACCCTGGGGCAGTACCTTTCATAATATAGTGCATTGGGTAGGCCAAGTTTAAATGTATAAGAGATATTTACTTGTAAACTTAGCGCGAATAACGGTCAGTCGCTAAAATCGCCTATTTCAAAGTGCTCTAAGTTCTAAAAACTTCCGCGAGCCAACTTTTCATTCATGGCACGTTGTACCCTGGGGCAGTACCTATCATAATATAGTGCACTGGGTAGGCCAAGTTTAAATGTATAAGAGATATTTACTTGTAAACTTAGCGCGAATAACGGTCAGTCGCTAAAATCGCCCACTTCAAAGTGCTCTAAGTTCTAAAAACTTCCGCGAGCCAACTTTTCAATCATGGCACGTTGTACCCTGGGGCAGTACCTATCATAATATAGTGCACTGGGTAGGCCAAGTTTAATTTTATAAGAGATATTTACTTGTAAACTAAGCGCGAATAATGGTCAGTCGCTTAAATCGCCTATTTCAAAGTGCTCTAAGTTCTAAAAACTTCCGCGAGCCAACTTTTCAATCATAGCACGTTGTACCCTGGGGCAGTACTTTTCATAATATAGTGCACTGGGTAGGCCAAGTTTAATTTTATAAGAGATATTTACTTGTAAACTTAGCGCGAATAACGGTCAGTCGCTAAAATCGCCTATTTCAAAGTGCTCTAAGTTCTAAAAACTTCCGCGAGCCATCTTTTCAATCATGGCACGTTGTACCCTGGGGCAGTACCTATCATAATATAGTGCACTGGGTAGGCCAAGTTTAATTTTATAAGAGATATTTACTTGTAAACTTAGCGCGAATAACGGTCAGTCGCTAAAATCGCCTATTTCAAAGTGCTCTAAGTTCTAAAAACATCCGCGAGCCAACTTTTCAATCATGGCACGTTGTACCCTGGGGCAGTACCTATCATAATATAGTGCACTGGGTAGGCCAAGTTTAAATGTATAAGAGACATTTACTTGTAAACTTAGCGCGAATAACGGTCAGTCGCTAAAATCGCCTATTTCAAAGTGATCTAAGTTCTAAAAACTTCCGCGAGCCAACTTTTTAATCATAGCACGTTGTACCCTGGGGCAGTACCTTTCATAATATAGTGCACTGGGTAGGCCAAGTTTAATTGTATAAGAGATATTTACTTGTAAACTTAGCGCGAATAACGGTCAGTCGCTAAAATCGCCTATTTTAAAGTGCTCTAAGTTCTAAAAACTTCGGCGAGCCAACTTTTCAATCATGGCACGTTGTACCCTGGGGCAGTACCTATCATAATATAGTGCACTGGGTAGGCCAAGTTTAAATGTATAAGAGATATTTACTTGTAAACTTAGAGCGAATAACGGTCAGTCGCTAAAATCGCCTAATTCAAAGTGATCTAAGTTCTAAAAACTTCCGCGAGCCAACTTTTCAATCATGGCACGTAGTACCCTGGGGCAGTACCTATAATAATATAGTGCACTGGGTAGGCCAAGTTTAAATGTATAAGGGATATTTACTTGTAAACTTAGAGCGAATAACGGTAAGTCGCTAAAATCGCCTATTTCAAAGTGCTCTAAGTTCTAAAAACTTCCGCGAGCCAACTTTTCAATCATAGCACGTTGTACCCTGGGGCAGTACCTTTCATAATATAGTGCACTGGGTAGGCCAAGTTTAATTTTATAAGAGATATTTACTTGTAAACTTAGCGCGAATAACGCTCTGTCGCTAAAATCACTTATTTCAATGTGCTCTAAGTTCTAAAAACTTCCGCGAGCCAACTTTTCAATCATGGCACGTTGTACCCTGGGGCAGTACCTTTCATAATATAGTGCACTGGGTAGGCCAAGTTTAAATGTATAAGAGATATTTACTTGTAAACTTAGCGCGAATAACGGTCAGTCGCTAAAATCGCCTATTTCAAAGTGCTCTAAGTTCTAAAAACTTCCCTACCCTAGTGCCTACCCAGTGCACTATATTATGATAGGTACTGCCCCAGGGTACAACGTGCCATGATTGAAAAGTTGGCTCGCGGAAGTTTTTAGAACTTACAGCACTTTGAAATAGGCGATTTTAGCGACTGACCGTTATTCGCGCTAAGTTTACAAGTAAATATCTCTTATACATTTAAACTTGGCCTACCCAGTGCACTATATTATGATAGGTACTGCCCCAGGGTACAACGTGCCATGATTAAAAAGTTGGCTCGCGGAAGTTTTTAGAACTTAGATCACTTTGAAATAGGCGATTTTAGCGACTGACCGTTATTCGCGCTAAGTTTACAAGTAAATATCTCTTATACATTTAAACTTGGCCTACCCAGTGCACTATATTATGATAGGTACTCCCAGGGTACAACGTGCCATGATTGAAAAGTTGGCTCGCGGAAGTTTTTAGAACTTAGATCACTTTGAAATAGGCGATTTTAGCGACTGACCGTTCTTCGCGCTAAGTTTACAAGTAAATATCTCTTATAAAATTAAACTTGGCCTACCCAGTGCACTATATTTTGAAAGGTACTGCCCCAGGGTACAACGTGCTATGATTGAAAAGTTGGCTCGCGGAAGTTTTTAGAACTTAGATCACTTTGAAATAGGCGATTTTAGCGACTGACCGTTATTCGCGCTAAGTTTACAAGTAAATATCTCTTATACATTTAAACTTGGCCTACCCAGTGCACTATATTATGATAGGTACTGCCCCAGGGTACAATGTGCCATTATTGAAAAGTTGGCTCGCAGAAGTTTTTAGAACTTAGAGCACTTTGAAATAGGCGATTTTAGCGACTGACCGTTATTCGCGCTAAGTTTACAAGTAAATATCTCTTATACATTTAAACTTGGCCTACCCAGTGCACTATATTATGATAGGTACTGCCCCAGGGTACAACGTGCCATGATTGAAAAGTTGGCTCGCGGAAGTTTTTAGAACTTAGATCACTTTGAAATAGGCGATTTTAGCGACTGACCGTTATTCGCGCTAAGTTTACAAGTAAATATCTCTTATACATTTAAACTTGGCCTACCCAGTGCACTATATTATGATAGGTACTGCCCCAGGGTACAACGTGCCATGATTAAAAAGTTGGCTCGCGGAAGTTTTTAGAACTTAGATCACTTTGAAATAGGCGATTTTAGCGACTGACCGTTATTCGCGCTAAGTTTACAAGTAAATATCTCTTATACATTTAAACTTGGCCTACCCAGTGCACTATATTATGATAGGTACTGCCCCAGGGTACAACGTGCCATGATTAAAAAGTTGGCTCGCGGAAGTTTTTAGAACTTAGATCACTTTGAAATAGGCGATTTTAGCGACTGACCGTTATTCGCGCTAAGTTTACAAGTAAATATCTCTTATACATTTAAACTTGGCCTACCCAGTGCACTATATTATGATAGGTACTGCCCCAGGGTACAACGTGCCATGATTGAAAAGTTGGCTCGCGGAAGTTTTTAGAACTTAGATCACTTTGAAATAGGCGATTTTAGCGACTGACCGTTATTCGCGCTAAGTTTACAAGTAAATATCTCTTATAAAATTAAACTTGGCCTACCCAGAGCACTATATTATGATAGGTACTGCCCCAGGGTACAACGTGCTATGATTGAAAAGTTGGCTCGCGGAAGTTTTTAGAACTTAGATCACTTTGAAATAGGCGATTTTAGCGACTGACCGTTATTCGCGCTAAGTTTACAAGTAAATATCTCTTATACATTTAAACTTGGCCTACCCAGTGCACTATATTATGATAGGTACTGCCCCAGGGTACAACGTGCCATGATTAAAAAGTTGGCTCGCGGAAGTTTTTAGAACTTAGATCACTTTGAAATAGGCGATTTTAGCGACTGACCGTTATTTGCGCTAAGTTTACAAGTAAATATCTCTTATACATTTAAACTTGGCCTACCCAGTGCACTATATTATGATAGGTACTGCCCCAGGGTACAACGTGCCATGATTGAAAAGTTGGCTCGCGGAAGTTTTTAGAACTTAGATCACTTTGAAATAGGCGATTGTAGCGACTGACCGTTCTTCGCATTAAGTTTACAAGTAAATATCTCTTATAAAATTAAACTTGGCCTACCCAGTGTACTATTTTATGAAAGGTACTACCCCAGGGTACAACGTGCTATGATTGAAAAGTTGGCTCGCGGAAGTTTTTAGAACTTAGAGCACTTTGAAATAGGCGATTTTAGCGACTGACCGTTATTCGCGCTAAGTTTACAAGTAAATATCTCTTATACATTTAAACTTGGCCTACCCAGTGCACTATATTATGATAGGTACTGCCCCAGGGTACAACGTGCCATGATTGAAAAGTTGGCTCGCGGAAGTTTTTAGAACTTAGAGCACTTTGAAATAGGCGATTTTAGCGACTGACCGTTATTCGCGCTAAGTTTACAAGTATATATCTCTTATACATTTAAACTTGGCCTACCCAGTGCACTATATTATGATAGGTACTGCCCCAGGGTACAATGTGCCATTATTGAAAAGTTGGCTCGCAGAAGTTTTTAGAACTTAGAGCACTTTGAAATAGGCGATTTTAGCGACTGACCGTTATTCGCGCTAAGTTTACAAGTAAATATCTCTTATACATTTAAACTTGGCCTACCCAGTGCACTATATTATGATAGGTACTGCCCCAGGGTACAACGTGCCATGATTGAAAAGTTGGCTCGCGGAAGTTTTTAGAACTTAGATCACTTTGAAATAGGCGATTTTAGCGACTGACCGTTATTCGCGCTAAGTTTACAAGTAAATATCTCTTATACATTTAAACTTGGCCTACCCAGTGCACTATATTATGATAGGTACTCCCAGGGTACAACGTGCCATGATTGAAAAGTTGGCTCGCGGAAGTTTTTAGAACTTAGATCACTTTGAAATAGGCGATTTTAGCGACTGACCGTTATTCGCGCTAAGTTTACAAGTAAATATCTCTTATAAAATTAAACTTGGCCTACCCAGTGCACTATATTTTGAAAGGTACTGCCCCAGGGTACAACGTGCTATGATTGAAAAGTTGGCTCGCGGAAGTTTTTAGAACTTAGATCACTTTGAAATAGGCGATTTTAGCGACTGACCGTTATTCGCGCTAAGTTTACAAGTAAATATCTCTTATACATTTAAACTTTGCCTACCCAGTGCACTATATTATGAAAGGTACTACCCGAGGGTATAACGTAACATGAGTGACAAGTTTCTTCGCGGAAGTTTTTAGAACTTAGAGCACTTTGAAATAGGCGATTAAGTAAGGGGCTAATTTGATAGTGTGTTTAATAAAGTGAGGTTATGTTTGTTGACAGCACACCTGAAGAAATTTGCTGTATGATTCTTTAAATTGGATAGTATATGTTTACTTTTTTTACTTCCTTTGAATTGTCTTAATGTGTAGGAAACAGTTTTGCTCAATAAAACTTGAATTTTATAAAGATTTAACAATTTTCCCGTAATTCCCTCAAAAGATACCCTTTTCTCCCTCATAATTACCCTTTTCCCTTTTACTGGATGGAAATCCTGGGCAGTTTCACACCGATTAGTAGGCCTAAATAGAACAAAATAAATTCCAAAATATTAAAAATTACATAAAATACTAAGTTTTCTATAAATGGATGCAAAATCAAGAATTTTAGCCATGCAGTTTAGGATACACATATGTATAAAACCCTGGCAGATTTAAGAGAAATAAAAATGTTTACCATGGCAGCCAAAGGATTGATGAACACTCACTTAACCTCAACAGCTCTCAACTTCAACCAAAAAATCAAAATCTAGACTCATGACATTTCAGAAATACTACTTCAATAAATCCAAATACTTGCAGTTTCCATTCACTGTGATTCAGTTAAAACTCAAAAATATTTCACTTAAAACCTGAACCACGCAGCAACAAGACATAAATTGATCAACAAATTATGAGAAATAAGTTTAAAATCGTTAAATCAAATCCACTTAAAGTGGAGCTTTAGATAATTGAAATGAAATGAAAAGGAAATATTATCATAGACCTTCTATTATACCAGACAGTCCCATCATACGGGCGAGCTGGTCGACTGGTCGTAGTTCTGGCTCAACGTGTCGGCTAGTTGTTCGAGACCTCGCCAGACTGCGCTGGCGTTGGCTCTCTCCCCCCTCAACCCATTACCCACCCTCCTTAGGAAAGACGTCAGGCACTACGTCACGTACTACGTCACGCTACGTCAGCGCTGCGTTGCCAAATTGAACAGTGCATGCGATACGCCCCGTTGCCGTCCTTCCCCGAGCCCTGGCCAGAGAAGGAGTGCGATTTGGATCCAAACATCATCAATGCACGTTTGGAACTAACTCATACATACTGACGACTAAACACTTTTTACAAATACAATAATATTATACCTACCAGAAAATACGTTTAATAAAAACAAATATGAAATGTCATACTGACGACTAAACACTTTTTACAAATACAATAATATTATACCTACCAGAAAATACGTTTAATAAAAACAAATATGAAATGTCATACTGACGACTAAACACTTTTTACAAATACAATAATATTATACCTACCAGAAAATACGTTTAATAAAAACAAATATGAAATGTCATACTGACGACTAAACACTTTTTACAAATACAATAATATTATACCTACCAGAAAATACGTTTAATAAAAACAAATATGAAATGTCATACTGACGACTAAACACTTTTTACAAATACAATAATATTATACCTACCAGAAAATACGTTTAATAAAAACAAATATGAAATGTCATACTGACGACTAAACACTTTTTACAAATACAATAATATTATACCTACCAGAAAATACGTTTAATAAAAACAAATATGAAATGTCATACTGACGACTAAACACTTTTTACAAATACAATAATATTATACCTACCAGAAAATACGTTTAATAAAAACAAATATGAAATGTCATACTGACGACTAAACACTTTTTACAAATACAATAATATTATACCTACTAGAAAATACTTTTAATAAAAACAAAAATGACATGTCATACTGATGACTAAACACATTTTACAAATACAATAATATTATACCTACTAGAAAATACTTTTAATAAAAACAAAAATGACATGTCATACTGATGACTAAACACTTTTTACAAATACAATAATATTATACCTACTAGAAAATACTTTTAATAAAAACAAATATGAAATGTCATACTGACGACTAAACACTTTTTACAAATACAATAATATTATACCTACTAGAAAATACGTTTAATAAAAACGAAAATGACATGTCATACCGACGACTAAACACCTTTTACAAATACAATAATATTATACCTACTGGAAAATACTTTTAATGAAAACAAAAATGACATTTTTGTCATACCGACGACTAAACACTTTTTACAAATACAATAATAGTATACCTACTAGAAAATACGTTTAATAAAAACAAATATGAAATGTCATACTAGACGACTAAAAAATGTTCAACAAATACAATAATATTAGGCCTATACCTACTAGAAAATACGTTGAATAAAAATGAAAATGACGAAAATAGAGTTTGTATTCATTGCTCCTATGCCCGCACTCTTCAGACGGATCGACTGACGTCACTGACACACACACAAAACAACTACAACATGTCACAGATGAAAATTTGTATTGTATAATATTATATACATATACTAATACAGTAATATGCACCAACATTTAGACTATTCAAGAATAATCAAATTGTTCATGAGTAATCTAAAAGATTCAACATGTTGACGCTGTCTTCAACTTTGACTTGCTATAATAAAGTAGTTTTTCATGGTGAAATACAACCACGAATAATTTTATATATGGTATATTGCATTAATCTCATTTGCCATTTCGTACTAAAGGTTAAAATCTTTATCTACAAAATGTATATATTGTAGATAATTTGTAGATATTTTGTCTTGTATCTTTATTATAATTGATTATACTTAGGCCTACTGTTTATATAATAAAAATTACAGTGTCCTTATTTTCAACTACGTTAAACATTTCTTGATACGCCCACAAATGTATGACCCTGAATACCAAATATCTGATTCTTATATCGGGTGGTGTGAATAAAAAGTAGACAATTCTTTTTTGAAGAATATTTGTCATTTCGAGTGAATAAAAACGAAGTAAATTATAAGGGGTAGAAAATACTTCTTTTCATCCGGATGGGGTAATATTTTCTCCGATTTTGTGTGAATAAAAGGTAGAATTTTCTACTCATCTGTAGAATATTCTTCATTTTTATGGAATGTGGTTTAGGCCAGACTTCACTTCCATGTCACTCGGCAACATGGCTATGTTCATGCAAGTTCGTGAGCAGAAGGTATATCGCGAGCGGCGGAAGGTCAGTGGCAAACAGCTATTACGGTTTGAAGATCAAAGTATTGATTTTGTAACTAATGAATTGATAGTGACGAGATACGTGGTGGAGCTATTCCACCCAGAACCAAAATGGAAAATGTTGGTTATTACAGTAGGCATACTATTACATTACAGTACAGCTTAGCTTGTTTGTGCTAGTATTAATTTTTGATATTTCGTTGTAATAGAATTTTCAGAACTATACTAATAACAATGTTTCCACTGATTAGTACTCTAGTACCCCCTTAAATCAGCAGCTTCGTCACTGTTGATTTAGAGAGGACATCGCAGGTGTTCAGCAGGTACATGCACTCACGCAAAGCCAAAGATAACGGTGCAGCGAACGCAGACAGGGATAGGACAAACGGATGACAGCGGGGTGAGTGAGCGAGCGTGTGCAGAGGGGAGAGAGCCTGTCGCGAAGGCAAACTCCAGGCAAGAACTTTCCAGTGAAGTAAATTCTATAGATTTCCGGACGGGCCGAAGTATTTTCTACCAAGTAGTAGTATTTTATTATTCACTTCGTTTAGAGAAAATACTAATACTTCGTAGTATTTTCTTCAAGAATGTTCTACTTTTTATTCACATCACCCATTATGTTCCAAAATCAAACTTGGGAGAGTTACTATAAAAATGTAACTAATTAATTATATTAGCAGTTACTCTTTGAAAAAGTAACTGATTACAGTTACAGCTCAAAATAAGTAACTTTTCGTTCAGTGACAAGTTAAATTCCTCGCATAATCTAATATAATGTTTTCATTGTGTGGTTTTATATATATATATATATATATATATATATATATATATATATATATATATATATATATATATATATATATATATATATATATGTTTGTATTCAGTTAGACAGTAAATAAAATAATATTTATATTTTATGCAACAAGGCTTATTTATAGTTACAGTATTTATATGTTACCCTATTCCTTTTGAAAACATTTGTTAAATGTTTCACAATAAAACCGTTGCTCTACTACGGGTATAAGTATTTTGATACAACTTTAGTTGAATTGTCACGCTTCAGTAGCCTATTTAGGTTAAATTTATTGTCATATGAATTACAGAATATTTATATACGCTTAAATGAAATGCTTGATTGAATTTAAAACGCTTTGATATTTAAAAGGAAAATTTAAATATGTTGTTTACGATATTTCTTTAAACTAGTTTCATTATTTTGTATACTTTTTTGTATTTGATTGTAAGAAAAAAATTTAAACATGTTGATAATTACTAAGAAATTTAAAGCGTATGTTGTTCACAATATTTATTTCAATTCGTCAATTTGTTTACTAATTTTGTATGTTTTTATTATTTCTATTTGATTATAAAAATAAATTTAAAACTCTTTGATAAGTATTAGGAAATCAAAAGTTTATGTTGTTTATGATATTTGCTTTCACATAGCTTCATTATTTTGTATGTTTTTATTTTTCTTTGATTGTGAGAATAATGATTAAAACTTAATTTATGTTTATTACGAAAGTAATGAGTGTGTAATAGTTTTTTTTCATATTATATAATATTGATTACTATAAAGTTATTTATTACGTAGGTTTTCATTTCCCTTGAGGTATCAGAGTAAATTTAAACATTAATTGAAATTTATGACCAAAGTTGTATGTAAAATAGTTGTTGTTCATAATTTGGCTTTCAATTAGTTTTAGAGTATGTTATCCTATATACATGTTTTACATACTATTGTAATAATAATTTTTCTCGATAAAAATAACTATTGTCTCGATGAAATAGCCTATAGTTAGATTCCTTATTGAATTCTAATTAGTGCCTATAAAATAAATATAATTTTATTTTTAAGGTTATTTAATTATGGCAAAACAAAGCAGTTTAAATGGTAATGGTAGTATTGTTTCAATTAGAATAATTAGTTAATATGTTGTGTTTTCTTTTTTTTCAATCAGTAGGAATGTTATTTGGGCTTTTGCCAGTGTTGAATGCTATCCTAACTTGTTTTTCATAATATTATAAATATTGCATTTGTCTAAACAATTGGTTTGGGAAATTAGTATTATTTTTGTACTTATTACTGTAATATTTTTATGAAAGTGTTATTTTTTCACATTATATACCATTAATTATAGTACATATCTCATTTATTGTATTTAAGTATGTTGTTGCTGTGATGAAAAGTTAAGAGGTACTGATAAGGTACCAGCAACAATGCACCTTGATGATAAGGAAGTGGAAGGGGGCGCCGAGATAGCAGAGGCTATGGCTGAGTATTTTGGTTCTGTTTACGATCGCGATAACAATCTTTAAACACGACCAGCTGTGCCAGGAGGCCGTCCGGTCTTCCGTCATGGACAATGTTACAACTTTTTAAGTTCGCCTGATATTACCGTTACTGAAATAATATATGCATTTCAAAAATTACGACCCAAACGTTCGCTGGGTCCTGACGGAATTCCACCATATATATTTAAGGCATGCTCCGAGTTATTTATTACACCATTACATTATTACATGTCAATAAAAAGCTGTTGTTTTCCATAACAATGGAAACTTGCCAAAGTTATTCCTATTCCGAAAAAAGGTGATAAACGATATAAAAAAAACTATAGACCTATTGCACTTCTATCGCCACCTGCGAAGGTGTTTGAAACTATTTTACATAAAAGATTGTTTTCTCATGTAAAACCATATATCAATCCACAACAGCATGGGTTTTTTCCTGGTCGGTCAATTAATTCAAACTTATTAAATTTTTTGCAATATTGCTCTGCGGCTCTTGATAGCAATGTACAATTGGACGTTGTTTACACGGACTTTGCCAAGGCATTTGACAAGACAAAAATTATAGAATTGTTAAAAATATTACATTATTTTGGATTGTCGAATGAATACGTAAAGTTGTTTTGTTCATATTTATTTCAAAGAAAACAATTTGTCAGCTACGAGGGTTTCTCCTCTACCGAGTATTTTGCTTATTCGGGCGTCCCTCAAGGCTCAAACCTGGGGCCCTTGTTATTCACACTATTCATTAATAGAATTATACAATATATAAAATATTGTTATATACTGTTATATGCAGATGACATAAAACTTTTCAAATGCATTACCTGTATTGAAGATTGCTTGAGATTGCAAGAAGACCTTGATGCACTTGTGGCGTGGAGCGAAATTAATCTTAAATTCAATATAAATAAATGTGCCGTTATGTCATATACGCGCAAATCGGAGGAGAACACGATCTTATATGATTATACGATGAATGGTATAGTGTTACAGAGGACATCAGTTTTTAAAGATCTTGGAATTTTATTTGATACTAAATTGACTTTTTCTGAGCATGTATTAGCAGTGTGCAAATCAGCATTTGGGCTACTGGGGCTCATACGCAGGTCGGGTAATTTTTTAAGAAACACCAAATCGCTCAAAATGCTTTATTATTCACTAGTAAGATCCAAGCTTGAGTATGGCGCAGTAGTATGGTCTCCGCATTTTGTGTACCTTATAGATACAATTGAAAGTATACAGAGGAAGTTTTTACGTTTTCAATATTATAAAGAGTTTGGTAATTACAATTACGTAATATCTTATTCAGAATTGTTAAACCTTTTTGAGTTACCAAGTCTCACTAAAAGGCGAAGAATACAAAACTTGTTGTACCTGCATAAATTGGTTAACGGGGTTATTGATAACCCACAACTGTTATCAGAGATTAATTTTGCAGTGCCCCGGCGTAACTCTCGTAGCTGCCTCTTGTTCAGCCCTCATTTTGCCAACACAAACCTCGGGTATTACTCACCGATTAACACCATGTTAAGAACGTACAATATTTATTCATCGAACGTAGATATTTTTCATAATACATTGAAAAGCTTTAAAAAAATACTGCTTGTTGATGTGGACAGTTGACTAACTTACCTTCTTTATGAACTATGTATGTCACATCTGCATATTTAAAATATATATATTATATTTATTATGATTTACAAACCTGGCTTAGTAATTATGGTTTGAGTAATTTATTTAGATGATATATAAAAATTATGTGTTCCTTATGTTAACTATTTTTGCATGTGTTTGTTGCTTTTTAAATAGCCTATAAGTCAAATAGGAATATGATCTCATTGGAAATGAACTTTATATACATTTCGCTGCTGTTGTTGTTCATTGTTAAGATTTATTGAGTAGCATGCTGTAACTTGATTTATATTGTAATGCTGCATTGTAATTGGCATGAGCTGTTATGTAGCATGTAATAAATAAATAAATAAAATGAAAACCTCATTTTAATTCATTAAAAACCCGCGACATGAAATTTTCAAGAGGCGAGGAATTTTTTTTATTTCTTGGTCAGGTAAGTTTGACCAGCGTAAAAAAGTTTTATAAATAATCAAAGTAATTAATAAATCTACCAGAAATGTTTTAAGAATTATAGTTTTTTTACAATGGGGCTTAAAAGTGAAAAATTAGCATTTCAGTGTCCAGAATAAACACTTATTTTTAATTATCAGGCTGGACGAAATAGTATTCTGAAAGAATAGTTTTATAGAGCATACAATTCTCTACAACTTTTAAATTTAAAGTTGGTTTCTATATATATTATAGTTCTTGTTTAATTGATGGTTTTGTATTTTTAAAAAGTAATTAATTTTGTGAAATAATTTAATAATTAAGTCATGAAACATGGTGGTCGTCAGTGTTATCCATACAAATATAAAAAGGATGTTAAAATTCTCTGAGGTACTGAACTGAGTGTCCCAGTGTATATTGCAAGATTAAAACCTTCAACGCTATATATATGTGCTCTTTCACACGATCCGGCGAGCGCCGTGCGGCGATCGCCTGATGCGGCGTTGGGCTATGGGAGTAGATAAGTCTCTTCACACGAGATCCGGCGGGCGCCGCACGGCGGAGACGCCGCGCGGCGCGCATATTCCCGCCAGACTCCGTGCTCTTTCACACGATTCGGCGATCGCCTGATGCGGCGTTGGGCTATGGGAGTAGATAGGTCTCTCCACACGAGATCTGGCGGGCGCCGCACGGCGGAGACGCCGCGCGGCGCACATATTCCCGCCGGACATGCGGCGTCCACGCCGGACCACTCTGCGAAGGGCTATTGTTTCTTATTGAGGTTTTCACACGGTCCGGCGCACACCGCGCGGCCGAACCTCCAGTCTTGGATCTGCCACTGGAGAGTGAAGATTGATCGGACCAAACTGATTATGGAATACTCAGTATTTTATGCTGGATTTAGGTTAAAACAATATTTTGAAACTTTTTTATTCTTTGCAATTTTTTGATAAAAATACTGTTTTTGAGATAAAGACTATCGAATATTTCTAGCCTTTATTTATCATTTTCTTCATTCAACCGAGATGCATTGTATTTTGAGAGATTCGGCATGCTAAAAGTTAATTACATTTATCTCAAAAACGATACATTTTATAAAAAAAATGCAAAGAATAAAAAAATTCCAAAATTAAACTAGAACCATTTCCCGAAGTTTTGCCCACCTCTCACGAAACAAGCTGTACACGCACGCACGCACACGCACATGCACACGCGCACGCACGCACGCACGCACACACACATGAACTTGCCTTATTGTAACGGCAAGCATTTCCATAGGCAAGGAGTTCCTCATGTTTGTATCTTGTTTTTGCAGCTTGTCTGGGCGCCGCACGGCCCGCGCCGGATCGTGTGAAAGAGAAGTAACTGAAATGGAGACACAGTTGAAGAATCTGTTTGAATGTTTGGGCTTCGCTCGGTTTATTTCCGTTCCCACGCCACGCAGGTAACTGCCTCCTGGAGACATGAGGGGGGAATGACATCATCAAATTACGTCACAAGTCTTATTTCCGAGATTGCCAGTAGAGTCGCATGAATCAGGGGGTATAAAATTGTTTGTAGTGGTTCCTACTAGGTTGCTCTGCCTCCACTCCGATTTTTACTGTCTTCAATTTTCTGGCTGGGATGAGACTGTCTGGTATAATAGAAGGTCTATGATATTAATTTATTCCTTTATTCATTACTGTAACTATAGACCTTCTGTTATACCATAGACCTTCTCTTCTGGTCTATGATTATACCCACGGTAACTAGAATAATTATACTGCTTGAATGGTGTCACAAATGTTTATACATACACTTAATACAAACCATAAATACACAATTTAAAATACAATCAACATTGTAACTAGAGCCTAAATGTTGATCTATGAATTGGTATTACAATGTTATTCTTGAATTTTGTACTGTATTATATTTGTGGCTTTCTCTTAGATTTGGAATTAATTTACACTACAGGGTAATTCTGAGCAATTATCCGGTCAACTCCGATATTTCTCAAACTTAACGATGATATATGTAGAGTAGTAAATATCAATATTCAGACCGAAATAAGAGTCGGAAAAGGAAAATATATTGTGAAACTTACCTTAGTAGTCATCTGACGACAAAGCGGCAAATAGTTTGCTTTGATAAATTATGATTTTCAAACCACGTGTTTTTAACTGAGACACTGATTTCTTGCTCTGTTTTTTTTTTATTTTTTTCTTGTGCTTATCTACTGTTGTAATGTAGTTGTAGCAATGAAAATTGTGTTTATTAATGTTTAATGACATAACACTACTACATGATGGGCATATTTTATCTCGTGGCAAAACACCATGATTATACAAAAATGTATCTAAACGATCGGAATCATCTGACAACACAGCAAAACTCAAAATAGTATTTTCACATTCAACACATAGAAACGGGTTCGCACTACTAGCACTAGCCGACATCACGCACAGAACTGACCTGCAGCAACAGCGTTCAGAGTCACTAGGCTCGGCTTGGACTTCGACCCCGTTATCGCTTCCTGCCTTATCGCATTACGTTTGCGACGTCTAATTTTGCATTCTATTATTGTCTTTCCTTGTCTATAACATTATACGAAAGTTTGAGAAATATCGGAGTTGACCGAATAATTGCTCAGAATTACCCAATAGTATTAATTTGATTAAATATTGCTTCAGTGTTTTAAAAAAGTCATTTAGACAAACATTTTAAAAAGCCTTATTTGAATTAGGATATTAAACTCCCGTAACGTTATCTTTTACAGTAGGCCTAGACGTCACTGTGACTCACTCCGGGCGACGATTCCATCGTACATACGCACACTATACTGTATGCGTATGCGTGCGCGTGTCAGTGTATGTGTGTGTGTGTGTGTGTGTGCGCGCGCGTGCGTGTGTGTGGGTGCGCGCGCACATGTGTGTGCGTGTGGTGGTGGTGGGTTCAAATCAAATCAAATCAAATAGTTTATTTCCATTGATCAATATTTACATTGAAATAGGAATTGTCAACACATACATATTAGTTATATATACAGGTTATAAGCAACATGTTGTAATTTTAGCATACTTTAGATTTATGTAACACTATTAACTGGGAAACAAGCTTGTCTGAAATAATAGTAGTTAGTTATTTTAATATTATTAGGCTAGGGTCATGTTCTAAAAATTCTTGAATACAATGAAAATGATTATCAATTAGCCATTTATACAAACTATTTTTAAATTGAGCATAAGGAATGGTCCGAGCTGACTGAGGAAGTTTATTGAAAAATTTAATTCCATTGACTTTGTAAGAATTTGAAGTTTTAGAAAGCCTATGCTTTGGAATGTCAATCATATTGTTGTAACGGGTATTGTGACTATGGATGTCTTGTCTAATATCTAAACTGTTCAAACTAGCTTTAGTATAGAGTAATACTTGGAATATGTACAGGTTATAAACAGTGAGAATTTTTAATTTTTTGAAAAGAGGTCGAGAGGGATCTAAGGGACCAGCTCTACACAAGGTTCTAATAACCTTTTTTTGTAGTAATAAAAAGTCATGTACATGACAAGAGTGGCCCCATATTAACAATCCATAAGAAATGTGTGATTGAAAAAAAACTAAAATACACTGTTCTTAAATAATTATCAGGCAAAATGTTTCTAAGTTTCCAAATCAAATAATTTACACAACTTATTTTTTTACAAATTGTATCAGTGTGTGTTTGCCAATTCAACTTATTGTCTAAATGAAAACCTAGTAATTTAACAGAATTAGCATCTTCATTTTTTGATAGGCTTAAAATAATTTTCTGTGTCTTTTCTCTGTTGCAGTGTAGTCTGTTGGATGAAAACCAATCAATAGCTCTATTATGTGAATCTATCATTAATGTATTGAGAACTTCTAAGTTTTTGTGTGAAGCCAGTAGAGTTACATCATCTGCATAAATAATACATTGGGTGTTAAGGCATAATGGCAGATCATTTATCATGACTGTGAATAAGAAAGGCCCCAGGACAGAGCCCTGTGGAACCCCAGACCAACACTTAATACTTTTGAATTTTGCCCTCTTACAGAAACATACTGCTTTCTACCAATCAAGTAGGATTTGACTATGTTAATTGATTCCCCGTCCACTCCATAAAACTTGAGTTTGTCCAAAAGCATGTCGTAGGGAACACAATCAAACGCCTTACTTAAGTCACATAGCGCAAGAGAAACAGATTCTTTTTCTTCAAATGCTTTAAGGGTTGTATCTACTAAATTTATAAGTACTAATGTTGTTGAATGACCTTCCCTAAAACCAAACTGTTTGCTGTAAATTAAGTTATTTTGAACAAAGTATGAATTTAGTTGTTTGTGCATAACAGGTTCGAGTATTTTTGAAAACACAGGAACAATAGATATTGGCCTGTAATTCTGTATTATTTTCTTATCCCCCCTTTTAAAAACTGGAATTATTTTGGATATTTTTAATAAATTTGAGAAATATCCACTTTGTAGACATTGGGTTAGGACAAAAGCAAGTGGTTCACTAATACAATGGATAGTTCTTTTACCGATGTAATTAGAAATCCAATAATGGTCAAGACTCTTGGAATTTGAAAATTTATAAACAAGATCTTTTACCTCTGACCCATTAACTTCCCTCCATTTAAATTCAATGTGTTGTCTTTGACCCAAAAATTGTTGGTGCGGGGGTTCAGATTCTGTATTCGGTGTGTGTACCTTGTCCCAAATTTGTCCAGGGGAATCTATAAAATATGAGTTCAGCTCATTTGGATCAAGTTCAGTGTCATTAGTTCCTATGATATGACATTCCAAGCAGCCTTACACTTGTTGGAAGAATTGTCAATATATCTAGCACACGCCTCCTTTTTTGCTGTAACTAATTGTTTTTTGTATCTTTGTTTTAAACCTCTATATGCAGTAAAAGCTGCTTGTGCGTGCATTGAACCATTCCTGCCCGGATTTTTATGAATATCGTAATAACTTAACATATCTTGTCTTAATAAATGTAAGTCTTTAGTGTACCAGTTAATAAGTTTCTTTTTCTGTACTTTGTTAGAACTAATCACTAATGGTGAACAACAGTGCCATATGTCAATGTAAGTTTTATAAAATGTATCAAATAATTCAGGAACAGTTATTTTATTTTATTTATAATCTTCTATCATAGACCATTTTTCTTCGTCTAATAATTGAACAAACTGCAATATTTGATTGTCATTTTGCGTTCTTTTATACTGTCTACTTAATTTTTTGCTCACATTATCTGAAAGGTTCTGTTGTTTAAATAACAGCCTTAATACCACAGGGTCATGATCCCCAAAGTGGCCACCTATAACTTTATTATCATAGCAATCAGCCGAAAAATTTACTAAAAAGTTATCAATGCACCGATCACCCCTAGTAGGCTCCATGTTTGTGTAAGTTAAATTTAAGGAACTAATTAAATTTAAAAACGGCTTTGTCAATCTGTCATTTTGATTTAAAAAGTTAATATTAAAGTCACCACAAATAATTAGTTTCTCTGCCTTTTTTAATAACTTTCTTGTAACTAGCTCAAATAATTGAAAAAACAATCTTATGTCACCTATGGGTGATCTATAAATGTTAACAATATTTAAATTCCCACAAGGTTTAATTAACTGTATAGCACACTCTTCAAAATGTATTTCTGTATAGAAGCTTCTTAGGTCTATTATTGAATATTGTAATTCAGTATTAATATAAATACCAACACCACCATTCTTTTTATTTTGCCTACAAATTACACTTGCAGGTTCAAAATAAAGGGGTATGAAACAGTTAACTTGGTCTTCTTCTAACCAGTGCTCTGATATACAAATAATATCTATTTTTTCTGTTTCACAAAATTGTTCAATTTCTAATATTTTGTTCCTGATGCATTGTATATTTATTTGTAAAATATTTATTGAGCTTTGAAACTTATTCAGTGGTGTATGGACAGCTTTGTTGTCTCTGTTATAAGATTTTATTCTGCTCTTATTTGAAACGTGTTTATTTAACGAAAAAGATTGTGTGGGGGAGTTATTTTTACTCATACATAAATTTATAGAACTGTCTAATTCCTGATTAGGCCTACTTATTCTAAAAAATAATGTCTGTTACTGTGACATGTACCAGATGCAGCATCCTCGTTTGCAATATGGCCTTGGAGAGAGGTGTTCCTTGGAGTAGATGGGGCTGCGACAGCCTCAGCGTAGCTCTCGTATGGAAGGGTGATGGGCCTTGTTGTAGTTGATGGTGGGGTCATCGAGTTGGGATGATGTGTGGCTATTCCTTCAGTGTCTGGTACAGGTGTCAGTTTTGATAAGCAGTCCACAATGATGTCAGATAGAAGTCGTTTCCCTTTTGCTCTGAGATGGAGGCCGTGGGTTGTGAAATGGTCTCGATTGATGCCTCTGATATTCAGTAGTACTGTCCTTTTATCCCGAGTGCAAATATTAAATATATGCCGGTTGACTTGGGAAATTATCTTATGAATGGGGCTGTTGAAGGGTAAGTCATATCTTGGAAACAAGGGACAAATTACAACTTGACTTTTTACTACACTTTTTCAGTATTTGATCGAAGTGGTCATAAATAACATCTTGTCTACCTGCACCTACATCATTAGTCCCACCTATGAGAACGTAGCAGTGTCCTTGAGGAGGGTCAGAGGTAGGAGCAATCTGCAGCAAACCTGCGTTGGGTTTACATATCCCCATCACTCTGGTAGCAGGCGAGATGGCCCCTCTTACATTTTCAGATAAGTTGCGAGGATGACTATCGCCGATGATCGACACACTGCTGAATTTATTACTTGTATTCTTCTTATTTTTTATGTTTGACGTGTTAGGATATACCCTTGATTGTTTAACTGTTTTTCTAGATTGACCCTGGTTATTATTAGATAAAATAGCTTTATTTGATTTTTTGTTCAAAACAGTTTTAAATGGTTCATCCTCTTGTAAAGATTGGAATCTATTTTGTAAAGCTACTGAGGGGAAGTTTATATCTGTGTAGATAGGTGGTTCTAAGTCACTACCGTTGAGTTTTAAATTGAAGTTTTCAGTCTCCAATATTCTAATAGCATCGATCATATTTTTTGTTTCTTCTTCTAATATTGCACATTTCTCACAAGAGATGTTCACAAGGTGAATTTCTTCTTCTAAGTTTTTTATTTTTGACGTTGCTGTTTGAAGCTGATCTCTTGGTGAATGTAGTTCAAGATAGTCTTTTACACCATCTGTGTTATCTTTGTTCCCTTCATCGATTGCTTCAGTCTGACATGCTATATTCTTACTTTTCGACGTCTTATCAACCGAAAACACTTCGTTTGTGTAATTTAGTAGTCTCGTATCAGACTCAATGGAATGTTCTAAAATAAGTCTCTTCTCTTCTTTTAACTTAGCAACTTCAGCTTTGAGTGAGATGTTTTCCCTTGCAAGTTCCTCAACAGTCAGTGCCTGTGACAATTGTTAACAATAAAAGTCCTGCTCTTTAGGGACATTTAGATATTAAATCTATGGATCTTTCAATATTAAAAGGCCCTCCTTGTAAAACGGATAATTTACCGAGAGACAGCACTGGCAGGCTTTTCCAATGTCAATATTTTCTAAAAAGCTGGCCAATGGAGAAGCCACTAACAGGAACTGGATGGTATGGAAAATTAGTTAATACTCCAGTACTTTTTCTGTTTGAAGGAGGATAAAAATTATTAAAACTTGTAATAATATTTAACATTCATATTTCATAACGCACATTATAAAACAAAGCAAATCATTTCAGGGTTGTATTTTTAATATGCCTCCTAATTTCTTATTAAACAACCTTCAAAGTCGGGTACACATAATTTCTGAGGTGACAGTTGTTATAGTGGCTTATTCTACCTCTTTCAATGGCATCAGGAAAGTTAGACTTTATCAACAAGAAAAAAAAATTGAAATCTATGATGATTTAAATTTAGTTGAACCATTGGATAATTTTTATTATGGTGCACGACATTGGGAGCAGGGTGCCGAGAAGGGGGGGGGGCATTGGTTCAAATGCCCCAGGCCTGTGAGGTCTTAGTTTTGATGTTATGATAGATGTCTTTAGCAGAAAGACAAGTAGTAATTATTATAAGAAACATGTATTGTGTGTAAGCTTGCAGTTATTTAAGTTTATGGTATTTAAAATGGTAGTGGGGAAAAATAATTTTAGAAATATTATTTTTACTTATTTAATAATACCAAGAAATGTGCTTTTTATCTATTTGTACTCATATTAACTCTTGTTATGTTAATTAATGTAAACTTACACAGTTATAACTATACATCTATTTAAAAATGATTTTTTTTAGTCAATGAAAATTTGGGATTAGGGCCCCCAAACAAGCATGTACCCCAGGCCACCTAATCCCTCTCGGCGGCCCTGGTGCTGCTTAATGAACACCATTGTTTCATGTTAATAAAAACTACAAACTGACATAATTCCAACTGGTTTGAAATACTCTTTAACTGAGTCCTGCAATTTTAATTGTAACAAATTCTGAGGGCTCTCTTTTTCAATAGCAGAATTCTGTCTAAGTCCCTGTTTGTTGTTGCTCCATAAATACTTCTTATACCAAAAGCTATATGGCTCTGAATATGTGCAAAATATATTGTCTTAAGAGCATAAAGTTGTATATTTTAGACATTTTATACAATGCATTTAGTTCAGATGGGATCTTTTTTGCAACATGAAAGTCCCAAGTTAAATTATTGGCTATTGTTTCCTAAAAATTTAGTTTAGAAGTGTACTTCTAGAATGACATTGTTGTCAAATGATATATTAACATCACTCAGTTTATTACCATGGTTTACAGTTATACACATTAAATTTGTTTTATTCATATCTCTAACCCAAGCTCAAAGTCCTGATGCCTTCGACCACTCGGCCACCAGCTCGCCAAGCTTATTACCTGTCAAGAAACTATTTATATCCCTAATATTATTTTGTGTCATTCATTCTATTTCATTATTTGAGTGACCATTTATTATTACAATGGCATCATCAACAAATAAACAAATTTTGTAATGCACATATATTACCTGACATTTTTTACGATAAACTAGTGATATATACTAGAAATAATAATGGTCCTGATATAGATCTCTGTAGTACTCCTTATTCTTATATCTTGGGCATCGATTTGTACGTAATTAACTGATTATAAAGAATACGAGTTGCTTCCACAAAATAGCTTATGTCAAGCAAATATTTATTTTTTCTTAAGACCCTGATCGTCAAGATAAGAGTGAATATGGTTTTCGAATGAGTTTGATGAGTGTAGATGAAGGAGTCTAGTCATTGTTATTATATGAGATCGTTTTAGCTCAGAAAGGACTATTTATTAATAGCTCAATAGCCAGGGCAACTATGGGACCTACAGTTTTACGTGGAACCTGAACCACGTAGTGTTGGTCTGATTTTCAGCTAACTGACAAGTCTGACACTGAGTTCTCTCTTCCCTACACAACCTTGACCACCATCCAACATGGACACCCCAGACTTCTCTCGTCGTGTCCACGTCGATGGCTACCATTGAGCGGACTAACTGACAAGGCTGATAGTTAGTTTCCTCCTCTAAACAACATCCGGACACTAACTACCACCCAATGAACACCCACTCTTCTCTAGTAGTCTCAAGTTGATGGCAACTATCGGACACCATGTCAGTATTAAGAGGACCTAGGATGAAACTTATCGCCTACAATCTCCCAAACATTTTGTTCCCAAGTAGCTGGGTTACAGCACTGTGCCACCAGTGCCGACGCCGACATATGACTTAAACTAAGATAATTGTCGCCATGTTACCTCAAACATAATAGCTTTGTAATTAGAATGTCATAGGAAATATAATCAAATGCTTTGTTGTGATCCATAAAATTTATTTAATAGCCTCACTACCTTTCCTCCTCACTTTATAGAATGTATAACTGTTTCGAAGAAGTCAACTTCGGTTGTAACAACGAATTTTGCAGATCTAGACCCTTGTCATTCATTGTATAAAATTTGCTTATCTCTAAGTAGGAGATTAATCGCTTATGCATTGCCTTTTCATACACTGTTGAGAAACTTGGCAATAACATGATTGTACAGTAGTTCGCCATTTTTCCTGTTTCCTTTTTTTTGTGAATAGGCCTAATTCTTGTAATTTTCAGCTTACTTTGGAAAATTCCTTATGTGAATGACGAGTTAATTAAATGTGTTATGGTTGTAACCAAATAGCTACTGACTTGTTTAATGATCGGCATCGAAACATCACCATAACCTGTTGAATATTTATCCTCAAAAGCGTTAATGGTTTTAGAAAGTTTTTTCTCAATTAGGTTGGAGCAGACAAACTTTAAATTGTCAGGGGGGGGGGGTTATATCGATAGTGCATGAAGATGTGTTTCTAAAATTCAAATTTGGGTACCATTCTTTATCAAAAGTATAATTTAAATGTTCATTAAACAACTCACAACAGAAATCCGATTGGTCAAAACAAGAACCTAATTAGTCAAAAAAAAAAAAAAAAAAAAAAAAAAATTAAATCAATGCTAGTATAACAAATATTTTACAAAATACATAAATAACTAAAATTATCTGAGTGTACAGCACTTTGCTCAATACACCACTTATTTATGTTATTTCTCTGAATTGAGTTTCTGACTAAAGCAGTGCTCTAAAGTAGAGCTTGAAAATTTAAAAATAAAAAACCTTGCATAAAATATGAATAAATAAAATACTACAAAATTGTTGTGCCTATTTAGTATAGCTTTAAAAAATTATTTCTTGACATAAACATAATTTCTATATCATACGAATGCTATATTTATTTAACCTTGTTTAAAGTGTTAACATTAAAAGTAATAATATACTAGACTTATTATTGCTCATTACAACTATTAGAAATACTACAGTACAAGTAAATGTCACACAACACAAATTTATTAGAATATAAGCAAAAAATGCAATAATATATTACAATACAAGTACAAAATGCACAAATATTATGGTGATTGATTTCGGTGAACCACGCTCACCTTCCTCAGACCAGAGGAATTCACAAAAGACGAAGGAGATTTATTTTGTGAATCCCTCTAGTCTGAGGAAGGTGAATAAGGTTCACCGAAATCGATCACCATAATGTTTGGTCACCATGATACTTGTATTGTAATATATTTGTGCATTTTGTGCTTATATTGTGATAAATTTGTGTTGTGGACGTTTACTTGTATTGTATATGTACCAACATGTATTATGCTAATTAAAAAACTATTTAGAAGTATTATAAATATATAGGTTTTAGTTTGGATCACTATTTATTTGACTATGTCTACAGCGTAAGGTTTGCTACAATTTATTGATTAAACGAATTAAATAAATAAATAAGTAAAAAAGTTTTAATATATAATTGGAACAATATCCAACATTCATATCACTCATTAATAATAATATGAAGTGATCTTCTGTCACAAAAATAAATCCAATCCACCAAGCCATTTAAGACCTCCATCAATGATCCTAGCTAACCAATCCCTCCGTAAAACAGTGGAGGGGGCACTCTATAACTATGTGATCCATTGCTTGTACTTATAATTTATTTGAACAGTAAATAGTCTAAAATATTATTAATTGATGTAACGTCGTGACACATTTTTTTCTGAATAAATACATTTTCAGTGTCGGATTTAAGTTATCAATAATGAGCTGCAATAGATTCATTTCAAGTAACAAATGTTAAATAAGTTGATATACAATCCACTATAATATATTTATTTTTACAACAATTTTTCATTTTTAAGTCTAAGAGTCATTCATCATTAAGAGGCAGTTGAAATCTTCCTTTAATCTACAATAATCCTATATCTTTGATAAATCAAATTTTATTAAGGTTATAGTGAACTAAACTGAATGCCAAAACCAGCATAGTCTGCTGTTACAGTACACTTACAGTGATACTTGATTATTATTGTATTTTATAATAAGTTCAATTGCATTAAATATTATACAGGGTGAGGCAGACCACCCGTGCAGCATGTATAGCAGGAGAACGGTTTGGTCTAGTGGCCTAAAACAAAATGCTTTCCCCCTATATTGCATATGGGGAGTCCATTAAAAATGTTTTCATCAACCTTTTCGTAAAGAGTGTTGAAAAACTAGGGGCCATGGGTTCGAATCTCAAAATTATCAAATGTAAACCTATGGCAAATAATACATCATTTTAAAGGTCTTGTTGAAAGAAACTCATTGGTGAAAACAAAATTCATTTATCATGACACATTTCAAAATGGCGGCCATTTTTGTGAAAAATATTGACGTTTACGGAATACCCTATTTCTTACTGTTTGAGACAGGTTCATTCAATTTCAATTTTTCTTA
>JAQJVL010006913.1:0-26583 GCA_035578905.1 Stictocephala bisonia | reverse complement strand
ATTCCTGTTTACACTCAAATGTTCTTCAAAACACAATGAACTAACACTTTTCACAGAAACTGTAAGTAAGTAAACAAACAATATAAAAGGCATAACCTCAACTGAGAATGACAGCTGTCAACAACACAGAGAACAGTAGAAATATAAACAGTGTTACCAAGGCAACAAAATGTAAAAACATTAGTTTATGAGTCTTATATGCTATACGATGATCTATTCTAGCAGGTAGCTAGAAAAGTATGGTTTTTAGTGGGTGCCAAAGGACGTTTCAACATTTTTTTAAATATGTTCCCAATACCGTACATACATTTTTTATATACCAAAATGTTCAGAAAGAAACAGAGAGTTAAAAACAGTTAAAAACCAAAAATGCATTTTTTTAAAGTTTTTCTGTACCGAACCCCCTTAAAGCTAGAATAAATCACCACCAAACAAATACATATATCTTCTGAGTCTTTGAAGTTAGAAAAGGCTAGGCAAACTGTCAATGACAAAAAAAGAAATGTAAAGCTAGAATAAATCAACACCAAACTTACCTTGGTAGTCGCGAATAGTCAGAAGAATCCATAGCAGAAATACGTGTGCCACATGTGTTCGATCGATTCCAAAACAGGACTGAGTAAGAGTGTGTGAAGTTCAGCTTTATATAATACTCGTGTTTCGGTAAAATGATTGCACGATCCGATCGGGAGTCCGATCTTGAATGGCACGTCGAATAACGACTATCTCTAAACGAAAAAATATAATGCCTCTCGGTTCGGGGTTCCGATCGGTTACCCGTCAAAAATTACAAAATAATATATAGTAAAAGTATTTATATCAAAATCTCTCGGATCGAGGATCCGCAGGAGTACACAGTCGGTTACCCGATAGAAAATAAAAACTTGAAACGACCTCTTGAAGTATATATACAAACGCAAATGACCGTGAAACGACCTCTGGAAGTATATATACAAATGCAAATGAGTTTGATGATGTCATAGAATGTATATACAAATGCAAATGAGTTTGAAGAGGTCGATTACCAAGTGTACGTGCGTTTCTATATACAAAAAGAGGTCGAAATAACGGAAAGTGAGAAACGAGTTCGAATACCAAGTTCAGAAAAATATATATATATATATATATATATATATATATATATATATATATATATATATATATATATATACGAGTATATATATATATATATATATATATATATATACTGTAATATTGATCCATCCATACACGTATGATGGTATTGATCCATCCATACATATACGGTGTTATTGATCTATCTATACACGTACGGTGGTATTAATCCATCCATGCATGTACGATGGTATTGATCCATCCATTTATGTACGGTAGTATTCATTCATCCATACACGTACGATGGTATTGATCCATACATACACGTACGATGGTATTGATCCATACATACACGTACGATGGTATTGGTCCATCCATATATGTACTGTAGTATTGATCCATCCATACACGTATGATGGTATTGATCCATTCATACATGTACGGTAGTAATGATCCAACTACCCACCCATACAAGTATAAAGGTATTGATCGTGTCTCCTACCCATACACTTCAGAGGTATGGGTATTATTGATCCACTCGCCTACACATACACTTGTAAAACGTTTCTCCAACATGTACACTCTTACTTCCTCTAAAACTTAAAGTGTTTAAGTTTGTTAATCACAAATGACTATTATATAAGTAATGAGAAATAATTTAAACTTAATGACTCACTTAGCTAGTGTAGGTAACCAGGACCTGGAATAACTATTGACACTGGTGAAAGTACATCACAAATTTATTATTACAGCATATCATCTTTACAGTCCCCTCCAAAATATACAATTATCCTATCCTTTTTCACACTATACACCTCCTTCAGTATACCCTTCTCATTCAATACTAGACAATACAAATTATAGATTTATAACTATACGTTTATAAATCTTCAATCAATTTACTATTAACATTGGCGTCAATATACAGCCCGGGAAATCAAAAATTTCAAGAATATTGTTCACAACAAGCGACAGCAAACTCCTATACTATTAAATCACAATCCTCTAAATAATTATATAACGTCACATTAAGAATCAGCTAAATAAGTTTTATATGTGCAAATCGTCTCCACTAACAAGTGAAAATTATATATCCACTAACAAGCTATACTCAAGAATAATTATTCAACTATTTCCAATCAAAATTAACAATCAAACACTAATATATCAACCTTACTAACTATGACAACCTAATCAATTTTCCGTACAATTTTAATTATATTATTGTACAAATATTTTCAAGCGATAAGCTAAATATTCAAATGGCCCTAGTTGCTATCCTTTATCCTTCCCAAGAAGTACCCAATATCTATGGTTTATGTATTCAACGATATATTTATTCACTTACTACATGTATCTATATCAACTTAAACCAACCACTTATACGGACAATGATCCATTACATGGACTTACGTATTTATATCTTTACAGTTTAAATTAACAATTCAGACTCAATTCCCTCAAACAGTGAATTCTATTTTATTATTAAATTACGATTATTATGAACGTCTCATCCGATTAATTTACTGCCTGTCGGCTTACGCTTTGGTGTAGGTAAACGTAATTGAACCTTACAACATTTATTTTCCCCTACAACTTAAATTGTGCTCCCTTTAAACCCTGGAGGTGTTAAACAAATATTAACATACCCCTGTACTCGTCTTCTTTAGGTATGGGGTGTCCACGGGCCGTAGTGGATTCGGCGTCCTCTTGTCCCTCAGGGTCAGGTGGGCTGGTTAGGTCTGGAGTTGCTTGTAGTCCCTTGGGGGTGGGTGGAGTCGCTTACAATCCCTTGAGGTGGTTTCTCTGGTCCTCAGGATAGGCTGCAAGTCCGTTCGACCCTCAGGTTCAGGTTGGCCGTTCGTGAAGTCCTCTGAGGGTTGATATCGCAAGGGGTTGTACCGTGGCTCCAAGTCCTCCTCCTAGCTCGTCCCGTGTTTGCTCTGCAGGGCGGGTTGACGAAGTCTAGATAGTTGGACCACGAGGTGCTGGTCCTCCCTATTGGTCTATTTCCTGAAGTCCTCTCTCTTGCCGAACTCTCCTCAGACTCCCTTTCTTTTCCAACTCTCTCCCTAGTATCTCATTCCCCCTGCCACTCACTGGACACGCCTACAATTTCGGAAGAAACAATAATGATCGGTGGTCCTATTACGAATCACCCTATAGGCCCGTTTTTGTGCTGGGCGGAACATCGGAACTTCTGCTGAATCTCCGACGCATCAGCATTAATCGGCCTAATTTTGGTGAGTCTCAAATTTTATTATTCTGGTCATCCTGTGTACAGTGGGTCGCCCATTAACTGAGCAAAGATTACCTTAATTGAGCGAAAGCCCTCGAAGGGCCCCCAAAAACGTGCCTTAACTGAGCGAAGTCCAGTCCATGTATATGCGAGTTGTCGGGACAAGGAATGTTCTTGTTTTTAGGTTTTTAACCTACTCAGTATTGTGTAGGATAGGTTTTTAGGTTAACCTAACCTAACCGGTTCGCTCAGTTAAGGCACGTCTCTGGGGGCTCCCTGGAGTGCTTCGCTCAGTTCAGGCACCCAGGCTACTTGACTCAGGTCACTTCGCTCAGTTAAGGCCCGACCGTACAGTGCTGACCCTGCTTCCTTGAAATCCGATCCCTTGCTTTCTGAGTTAACACTAGCCGGATGCCCTGTTCAAATTTTACCAACTCCATTTCCTGCACCGCATTTCCTGTTGTAATAAAACCTCTGTCTAATTTTTTTACTGATAATATTTATTTTAATTTTATTATTATTATTATTATGAGGGAATCTTATGTAAACGAGTAGCAGTTAAGTAAACGTCAAAGGTTTACACACTACGGGGGTATGACGATAATAAATATTTTTCGTTAAATAATCGATATTATGAGAAATTTGTCAACTTCTTACCTTATATAAACTGTTTAACCTAATAGGCACATAAATACAGTACTATAAATGTGTAGACGTTTATGAAATGTATTGTAAACTTTAAATTGTTGTCATTTACCAACAATACTACCTGTTCTGAGTTACTGAGTTTAGTTAACAAACTTACTACTTAATTAATTATAACTATAAATTACTAAATCTATAAACAAGAACTGTTATTGTTTGCAGTGTTGGCACTTTGCAGTGTAAATATTTTAATCTGACATCGAGAAATTAAGCTTTATATTAGAGAAATAAATCTGGCACGTATATTTAGGGTGAGTGTTGAAAATATTTGGCTCGTTTGCATGCTAAAGATAACAATGGTTGTTGCGTAATTCCCATGTAAAACAACGGCAAATTACGTAAAACACTGCTTGAAACAACAGTAACTCTCTCGTACAACAATTAATCTGAAAAACCATTTAAAACTCGATGTTTTATGTTTGTTTATATAGATACTTTTACAAAACTCAAAGATTTGCTCTTTTTTATCTTATTACTTGTTATTGTATTGTCTTTATATTGAGAGGTTTTATCATCATTATTGTTATATTATAAGTCTTCATGCAGGAGTGGTTGGCTTTTATCTTATTACTTGTTATTGTATTGTCTTTATATTGAGAGGTATTATCATCATTATTGTTATATTATAAGTCTTCATGCAGGAGTGGTTGGCTTTTATTGTATTGTCTTTATATTGAGAGGTTTTATCATCATTATTGTTATATTATAAGTCTTCATGCAGGAGTAGTTGGCTTTTAGTAGCATTCAAATTCAGTTTATGTTATTTACGTACTATCATCACACAATTAGTGTTTGCTCCTCTAATTGACTTTGAGTACATTTAAGGTAAGTAAATTTAATTAAATATAAATTGTTGTTAATTTATACAGATGTTAGCTACTAATTATTTTAATGTCTTTAATTTTCCAGGTAAAAAAAATTAATTATATTTAGGTCCAAACCATGTAAATAGTATGGCGTAAGAGCGAACAAAATGTCGGTTGGCATTTATAATTAAAACACAATATACATTATAGTATATATACAAATATGTTTGGAAGTTGTTAACTTTGGATATTCTAGTCGACAAATGTATTGCAAATGTTTAGATCGATAAAAAACCTAGAGAAATTTAGTTTATATCCATATAATAATGAAGAACAAATCAATAGTGGCTCAGTAAAAAAAGAAGAAGAAACAATATTAAGTTCTTAGCTCTTACCTAAGTGAAATACGGTTTAAGAGTGATAATTCTAAATGTTGTACTAGATAATTAACTTGAACTACTCATAGTAACAATTAACATATTTAAAATGTCATTGCATCATAATATTACATAACCTAATAGGTGTTCAATAAAATATACCTTAAGATTTTGAGTGATGGTACATCTTAAAAAACCATCACTTCTTGCTATGTAGCTAAACGTCATGAATAAGGGCATGAAATATTTATAATCATATTTGATCATTACTCAAATTAACATTCTTTGTAAAACGTTTTACAAATTATGATTATATTTACTTCCGTTATTTATTAAAAAAACGAAATTATGCCTTAAATGTATTAAAGGATGTACTATTACAAATTATTCTTGATTGCTAAATTTGAGGGTGAACCACTGGACTTTGTAATCAAGGAAACCCTTTGACAGGTAAATGGTACTGGAGGAGGCTAGCGTGCAACAAAATACACGGTGGCCGGTCTGATGGAAACTCCTCTATCAATATCCAGGAGCGTGAACTTCATAGCTGCCTGTATTACAAACTGCGCTGTGGTTACTAGCTGTAATGCATATGACTGTTTGGGAGTGGCTTCAGGGTAAGTCTTGTCGACAGACCTTCAGGGTAAGTCTTGTCGACAGACCTTCAGGGTAAGTCTTGTCGACAGACCTTGAGGGTAAGTCTTGTCGACAGACCTTCAGAGTAAGTCTTGTCGACAGACCTTCAGAGTAAGTCTTGTCGACAGACCTTGAGGGTAGGTCTTATCGACAGACCTTCAGAGTAAGTCTTGTCGACAGACCTTCAGAGTAAGTCTTGTCGACAGACCTTGAGGGTAGGTCTTATCGACAGACCTTCAGAGTAAGTCTTGTCGACAGACCTTCAGAGTAAGTCTTATCGACAGACCTTCAGGATAAGTCTTGTCGACAGACCTTCAGAGTAATTCTTGTCTGTCGTTAAATACGTTAAAAAGTCCCCCCTCATACACTTACTAACTGCAAGCAAAATATCTAATGTCTACACCCCACGAAAAACCAACTGAACTCATCCGCTCATCAACTCCAGTACCTCTGGTGGTTTTCTTCCGGAAGAAGATACTGTATAAAAATTGGGGTTTCTGACACTTCCTAGGTCACTAGAAAGTACAAAAACCAGTGCTAGCTAAACCAGCAATGATCTAGATGTCCTATAGCCGATGTGAATCTCTTCGGCCACATTACTGCCATTTATTAATCGACGTGGGCCATTTTGCGTTCATAGGGCCCGAAGACCGAAGACACTGCTCAGAAATACTGCCTTTCATTCTGGGATGCTGCAATGAGGATGGTAAGAATTAACATTATAATTTTAATTTTTTTATTTTCCCTTTTTCAGAATGATACTGTTATTTACTATTAAATTGTAACAAAATGTTAAAAGGTGTATTTTTTGAACAGGTGAAATCATGCCTGAGAAGGATTCCCTAAAAAGTGACTTTCGAATCACCACCAGTGATCGGGCAGGCATGCCCAGGATTCTCCACTGGTCACTCTTCAAAGGAAAAGACAAACTTTGTTTTGCTTGTCACTGTTATCTTACAATAGCATGAGCGCCCTTCGGTCAATGTCAGTTATTTAATACATAATAACATTTAGTTTAGAGTTATTTTATAACGTTTAGATCTGCATTCTACCAACTAAGATTAAGTGGAAATCTGATTATTTTTCTTACAGAAACTGGTTATTACTGTAATAATATACTCGTGATTTGTTTATAAACTTATTAAAATATACCATTAAAACAAAATAAATATAATTAACGCACCTTTTTTTTACAACACCATCAAATAATATGTTGACAATGTTTATTCCCATTGACAAAAGTCCTGTTCTCCTTTGTCTCTCTCCAGCACCCTACAATGACAAACAGCTGAGCTTATAGTAAGCCAAACAGTCCGTAAGCACTCATTTTACACGATTTATTGTTAGATAGCAGCACAGACACGCGTATAGAGAAAATTAATTGCTTTAGTTTGTCTGTTTGTATAGTCAATTGTACGAGCCGATTCTCGGGAAAATTGGTTGTTATCCAGGTTCTGAACAATTCAGGCTAGAAACTGAATCCAGTCTGGTGAACAAATAGGAATATTATCCCTGGTTAGACACCCTCAATATTTGTGACATAAAGGACACACTGGGGTGTATCACACCACATTTATATAAACCGCATAACTTTTTTTATTTAATACTTTTTGGGCATTTTACGCCTTAAATAATAAATTGGCTTCTGTGTAGGGCCCTAGTGTCAAGCAATTGAATCAAACACATTGTAATCATTTTTATAACATTTTGTTTCACTTTAAAAAAATAAAGCGTGCTTAACGAGACAAAACATGTAGCTAGTAATAAGATCGTTAAAAAAAATGTACAAATTAAAATATTGGTATAAAATCAATTTTAAAGTAGTATACATAAGTCATATTTGTTACTCAATACAAAAACAAACCAAAAAAATTACATATACATATCTTAACTAGGGGGACAAAGTTCATCAAATATAAATTATTTTACTTCAAAAATTGTCTAGACATGTCTGCATAATTTCTATGTTTTCGGGTAGAATGTAGTCCCCATTCTTCAATTAAAAGCTTAAATCATTATTAAAAAATTAAAAAATACAATAAGATAAGGCACTAAAACTATAAGTACTAGAATAAAAAATTTTAACATAAATGACACACTGGGGTGTCAGACACCCCAAACAGAAAATAAATTTATTTGATGACTCAAAGAAAGCAGTACTAACACTGACAGCCTATGAGACCTAAAGACAGTGGTGGCAACAGAATTTACATGGAAGGAATATATCTCCTCTTAATAAATAATAGAGTAAAATGAAACTGAAATTCGTACCACTGTGTTTTACTAGGGTTAAGATATATATCTTACAATAATGCACAACTTTAAGGAGCAAGAAATACAGATCGTATATCATATTTATAGACCAAGAGTCCACAATTACTTCTATATTCAATTGTAAACCTGACTCACAATAGTACCCACCCAACCATTCAGGTACATAATGATGTTTAATAATTGTTCGCAGATACACGTACGGTGATATTGAGTTGTTAGTGTACTCAAATTATTTATATTTGGAATGATATTTTCTTATTTATTGATAATTTATTTAAAACATAACTTATAACAGCGTAATGGCCCCTCTGTATTTCTCGTTAAGTTAACATTGTATGCGACGAGTATTCAGTTGGCTTTTCGTCTTGGTACTCTGCGAAGCGCAACTTTAAGAGGCACGTCTGCCACAAAGACGCTCAACTAAGTTCTGACTTGGAGAAATGTAATTAAAACTCTATGGTCCGATGTCCAGTTGTCACTGATTGGAGTGAAATTCATTGTAACAAGGTTATTCAAAGTTTGCCTCCAGCCTCAACACGTAAAATACCAACTTATATAATACATTTTACTATTGAAAGTGTATAGGTATTTCATACATTCTTATGAAATAAATATATAAGAAAAAAAGGGTTTTACCCATTGTAATTTACGTTTATAAAGTTTATCGTAATTCATTTTTATTACTTAATATAATTACAGGTTGGTATGGTCACTTTTTCAGCCATATATATGTTTGTTATATGAACAATGATTTTTATCAGCTAATGTCTTCAGTAGAGGATAACTTGGGCGTGTTTTGTTTGTGACTTATCTACACAATATTCAATATGGGTATAAATATTCATATTTCACATATGGATATCTGAAACAAATAAAATAAGGTCAGAATAACGAACAACATTTCTTGCATTTGTTGGCCATCAATTTAAATTGGGCTACTAATGTTGATTGACCACTTTTTAAAACAATTACAGAACAAGTGAACTTCACACTTAACACAAATATATTACAATACAACTACAAAATGCACAAATATGTAAAAATACCAGGACAAAATTCACAAATATACTACAATACAAGTACTAAATGCACAAATATATAAAAAATACTAGGACAAAATGCACAAATATACTACATTAAAGTACCAAATGCAAAAATATACCACAGTACAAGCAAAATTGCACAAATAAAGCACAACTGTTAATATTTGTTCATTTTGAGCTTATACTGTAGTATATTTTTGCATTTTGTGCTTGTATTATGAGATCAGTAATCAAAAACAGACAAACCACCGCATTATCCTATCTACTGTCTTATGTAACAACAACCCCTAACATATAACAAAATGTAAGTACTGATAGAATAAAATCTGAAACTTCTATGTCTAATTTTAGTTAATGATTTGTATTTAATAATATCTTGTTTTGGTCTCCACCAAATTGTTTTACGGAAGTGTCAAGCTTTTTTTTAGAAATTAATTTATTCCATCATTTAAACACCTTAAAAACGTACAATTCAAATTTGCCATGTCTGTGTGAAAGAATTTAAATAACAAGTAATTATAACGATAAAAATATGCTTAAAATATGGTAAAATAAAACGATGATTCGTTGGCGGGGTTTATTTAAATTGGAAGCGCAATATTATTTTTCACATTTATTTTAACTGTCTTGAAATTGTAGGAAACAGTATAGAGCTTGAAATTTTTGTAATTATTTACGTAACTATCATCTATTCAGTTTGAGAAGTTACGTAATATTACTGTACGTGTATAGAGGTTAGATGGGTGCCCATGATTTTAAAGACGTGATAACTGTTTATTATTACATTGGGGGAAATATAGTTATTAAGTTGAAAAATAATAAAATATAATTTATTATTTAATGCTGAGGGATTAAAACAATAGAGCTTAGAAATAATAATAATTCAATTCTATTCCCTGGTTTATAATCAGAGGGAAAGGTTGACTTACTTCAAATTATGTCCAATCACACACTAATTATTTACGGATCAAATGATCATTGATAGGGTTTTACTGCCTCGGTATGGTTAGAATTCTATAAGGCCTGAATTAACGAGTCGTAAGTGAACCTAACCGCTAATTATTTTTTGATCGAGTGAGTCCAGTTCTCGCTTTTACTGAAACTGAAAAAATTTATATTTACCTTTTGTATTTTGCTGCAAACGTTTAATAATTTTTTAATCAACTGAATATACGATTTTAACATTTTTGTTTTGGTTTTCCAATCAACAATTAGTGATTTTCTACACTTTTCATCTCGGATTAAGGTTAGAAACACTTACCAACCATGACGATGGGTGAAGACGGTTGAATTTAGTTCGGCCACTCTATGCTAACAGGTTTGGCGAGTGGCCGAGAGTCTTCAAACTGCAGTGTGTGTTGTCCAAGTTTCGAATCTCTGCTAGTCGGTGTTTTATTCGTTGGTCAAAGTCTACGTAGAACCATTTCAGGCCTATGTGAACTTGTGAGTGAAGTTTTTGTTTATAAAATTATGAAACAACAGATAAAATTAATGGTAACTTACAACTGCATCTTACCATGATTAATTTGAGTTGAAAAGGTCTACAAAGCAGTTAATAAAATAAAGTGGTAAGATTCCGTTATACAGTATGTCCCTCTAACACAATTAGGTTATATTAGGTTAGGGTGGGTAGGTTGGTAGGTTAGGTTAAGCTAGGTTATGTGATGTTAAGTTAGGGTGGGTAGGTAGGTTGATAGGTTAGGTTAAGTTAGGTTAGGTTAGGGTGGGTAGGTTGGTTGGTAGGTTAGGTTAAGCTAGGTTATGTCATGTTAAGTTAGGGAGGGTAATTAGGTTGGTAGGTTAGGTTACGTTAAGTTAGGTTAGGGTGGGTAGGTAGGTTAGGTTAAGCTAGGTTATGTGATGTTAAGTTAGGGTGGGTAGGTAGGTTGGTAGTGTACCGGGTCTTTGACCGGTACATTTTTTTTTCGTCGTTGTCTGCCAGGCTGCCTGAGATTCGCTTTTGCCCGGCGATTCGCGTAATTTGGTGGCCGTTGGCCCGGTTCCGTTTCGTTCCGTGTTCCAGCAGCTTCGGTCAGGTTGGCCTTGTTCAGTGGTCTTGTGCTGCCTGCAGAATTTCGTCATGATAGGCTAGAAGCTCTAAAACTCCAGGGTCCTTGAGTAGGACGTTTCTGCCCTCGGCCTGCCGTCCGGGGATTGTCTACCATCTGCACTGCTAGCCTGGCCTGAGGACCATGTTGGAGCCTGGAGTCGCCCTCTACCCGCTCTACATCTTTGGTGGTAGAAGTCTTCTGTCCTCAGGTCAGTGCGTTCTATGTCGTTTTTCCCGGCGGCTGAGCTGGGGGTTTTGATGTGGATTTTTAATTTATCAAAAGAAAAACAAAAAAGAAAAGGGCAGTGAAATATAAGAAAAAAAGAAGAGAATAAAAAATTTGTGGAACTTTATGTGGCCTAGGCCTAAAAACTAGAAAAGTGATGCAACACAGCCATGGGGACATTGCTAGAGATATATATATTTCAAATTTGAGAAAAAAAAAGAGGAAAAAAGCTTATGTTGATATTTATTGTTAGTTATTTAGTTAGTTTTATTTGTTGTTATATTTTTTAGATTTTATATTTGTTAGGTCCCTATGGTTAAGTTATGTTATTATTTATTGTTATGTTTAGGCCTAGTGATTGTTATGTATATTTTTGTTAAGTGTATTAGGGGTGTTTGGAAGTGAATTTTTACTCGAACGGTACCGTGTTATATTTTCTTTTAAATTATTTAATTTTTAAACTTTCACCAAAAGGGGATTATTGTGCTTTGATTTAACGTCTAATTCGGAGCTGCCCAGGGATTCCGGCCTACTTCCTGGCCCGGTGGATTTATGGGATTTGGGCTAAATTGCCGGTTTAATTGTTGTTTGCCAGAAGTTTTCTAAATTTTCACTTTTATTTGGGGCCTAATATTTGCTTACGTTTGGGGTGTCTCTGGCTAGGCTGCAGATAGGCCATGTATTTGTTAATTGTTAAAATTTGGTATTTGTTGAGTTTGTTGTTTTTGTAGATTTTGTGTCTTATCTTGTTAATTTTAGTGTTTATTGTTATTTATTGAAGTGTGAACTGATATTGTGGCCTTCTGCCGTTTTTTGTTCGATTAACTTTTGTTCTCTTGGTAATAAATCAGTTTTGCTCAGCTGCCGAGTGTTATTTTGACCCTCCAACTGCCACCCGTGATCTCATCGCTCGACTTGTTTTGAGCCATCCCCCAGTTGGCACGCTTTCCAGCTTTGGTGGGGGGGAATGGGTCTCAATTGGTAGCAGAGCGTGGTTGCCTAAAAAAAAAAAAAAAAAAAAAATTCTTTCTTGGTTGTTGACGGTGGGTGTTTGTCTGTTAGTAGGTCATGGTTGGCCGACCTACCGTCAAGGTGTCTTGGTATTACATAAAAAAAAAATAATAAATAAATAAATAATTATTTAAAAAGAAAAACAATTAAAAACCAAATAAATAATTTAACTTATATATTAAAAAAAAAAAAAATAAATAAATAAAAACCTAGGCAATCCGCTTGGTTACTGTTTTGAATGGGTTTCATGGGTGGATTGGAGTGGTCGGCAGTGGCTCGGTAGGCTGAGGGTTTAGTTCGTCTTGGACCCTGGAGTTGTATATTGTTGAGAATTGTTGCGTTGGAGATGGCCTATCTGCAGAATGTTGCGCTCCTGGTGAAGGAGGAGTTGATATTTGAGTTGAGGTCGCGTGGTGTGACTCCGGAGGGTGATGTTCTGAATCTCCGGAGGTTGCTGCGGGAGCAGTTGTCCGCGGGTACGGCGGTGGATTGGTCTGATCTACTGGAGGTTGGTGAGGAGTTGGCTGTTTGTAAACGTAAGGTGGAAGATTGGGAAGGGGTTTTGGAAGATTTGCAGTTTGAACCTCCAGTAGGTCGTGACCGGGCCTGCCGTCTTGCACGTTTGGGGCATCTGCTTGCCCGTTTAAGGCTGGTCAACCGGGCACCGGGGTTGGAGCCGTCGGATAGGGCGTGGATCTTGGAGAGTGTGTCTAGGCTGGATGAGATTTTCCAGGCACTCTCCGGTTCCACGACTCCTACGGGTCTGGGTCAGCGGCCTATTTTCGCACTGTCGCCTAACGTGTCGAGGCCGCAGGCTGAGACAACGGCTCTCACTGTGCCTGAGGCTCCTTCTGAGCCTGCAGGCGTTTCTGTTGAGGTCGCTTGTGGTTCGGCTCCAGCTGCCGTTCCTACTGCTTCTTTGGGTTCACCTGCTCTTCTGCAGCTGAGCTACCACAAGCTACCTAACCCTCTCACGCCCATGATCCAGAATCTCCCTGTGATCGATGGGATGGATCCTGAGGAGCTTCTTAAGTTCCTAGTGGCCTTTCTCAGACTTAGTGAGATGCCCGGCATGCAGGCTGGGGACTTGCTTCGTCTGATTTTCCCGTATTGCAGAGGTCCCGTTGGGGAGTTGCTGAGTTCTGTCTTGGCCAGTGATGCCTCGGTGGACTCGTTCCATCGAGAGTTGCTGTCGTCGTTTCTTCCCATTCGACTCAGGGAGAGGATAGACATGGTCAGGTTTTATCGGTCGCAGGGTAGGGGCGAGTCTCTGGCAGCCTATGTCTCTTCAGTCAAGGAAGCTCGGCAAGCGTTGCGCCTCACACTTTCTGAAGCTGACACCGTTCGTGTCATCCTGGATGGCATTTCTCCCGAACAACGGTGCAGATTGGTTTTTGCTGGTGTTCCTTCGACTTTTCGGGAGCTGCATCAGCTGTGCATTGTTTCGCGCAGCGTGCAGTTCTCAGACCAGCAAGGGAGGGATCATGAGAGTCATCGTGCTCTCCCCACCCGTCGACCGGCTATGTCGTTAGGTGTGAGTCAGCCAGTGGAGGGTCGTGGTTCTCGGCCTCCGGTTGTGTGTTTTGCTTGTGGCCAACCTGGTCACATTCGACGTGACTGTCCACGTGCTCGAGGTCGTGGGGCGGGAAACGCTCAGCGCGGGGGGTTGCCTCCACAGTAGCTCCCCGCGTTGTTGCGAGTGACCGTGGCCATTTGCCTTTGACACGTGCCCATAGCAGGAGTGTCGGGGATTTTTCGGGCCTTGCTGGCATAGCTTCCCTTGGACTTAGTGTGGTCACCTCGGTGTGTCCTGGCGTTTTTGTATCTTTTGGTGGTACGGTGTGTCGAGCCCTTCTTGATTCTGGTTCGGCATGCAGTATTATCAGCCTTTCTCTTTTTGAGTCCCTTGACGCCTTAGGACTTGTCAGGCACACCGAGTCTTCTTCTATTACATGCTGGACGGCCTCCCAAACTCCTCTACCTATAATTCTAAAGGCGTTTTTCCATTTTAAGATTGAAGGATTTTCCTGGAGGTGGGGTTTTCTTGTTGCCAAGGACCTGGCGGTTTCTTGTATCCTAGGGGCAGACTTTATCTCTAAAAGTGGTATGGTGCTTGACCTCCAGAAGCGCCAGATGTTTTTCAAGTTCAATCGGCGAGTTTTGGTGCCTCTATTAGGTGATTCTGACTGCCCTCCTGCAGTCAGAGAGGTGGGTTGTGAGCCCGAACAACCCAAGGTGGATCCAGTTGGTCATCTCCCCCCTGAGCAGGCGGAGGCCATTAGGAGGCTGTGTTTGCGGTTTCCTGATGTGCTTACGCCGGAGCTTGGGGTCACTTCTCTTCTGGAGTATGAGATCCACCTCACCGATTCTCAGCCAGTTAGAAGTCATCCGTACAAACTTGCTCCCCCAAAGATGGAGGTTATGAGGGCTATGATTGAAGATCTTCTGAGCAAGGGTGTGATTGAACCGTCTCGTTCCGCTTATGCCAGTCCAGCTTTTCTTGTGCCCAAGCCTAATGGTAAGTCTAGGCTTGTGATGGATTATCGGAGGCTCAACGCTAAGGTCGCTATTGACTCGGTACCTCTGCCTGATTTGCATTCTGCGTTTGATTGGTTCGGTAAGGCTAAGTTTTTCAGTGTGTTTGATTTGAACCAGGCCTACCATCAGATTCCATTGAAGAAGGAATCACGGCCTATGACTAGCTTCTGTGTTCCCTGGAATCTTTACCAGTTCACTAGGGTTCCTATGGGCCTTGATGTGGGTGCCCAGACTCTTACTCGTCTGCTTGATTCCATCTTCCATGATGTGAAATTCAAGTTTGTTTTCAATTACCTGGACGATCTTCTTGTCTACAGTGAGACTTTCGGGGAACACATGCAACATCTGGAGGAAGTTCTTAGTCGCCTCAAATCAGCTGGCCTTACCGTCAATCCAGAGAAAGTCACTTTTGCTCGTCCTGAGATTTCTTTTCTGGGTCATCTTATCTCTTCTCGAGGCGTCTGCATAGATCCTGCGAGGACCCAGGGCATTCGGGATTTTCCTCCTCCCAGAGATGCCAAGGGGATTGCCCGTTTTGTGGGGATGGTGAATTTTTACCGTCGCTTCATCCCTAACGTGGCCGAGCTTGCTGCCCCGTTGAACGAGCTGCGAAAGAAAGGTGTCCCTTTTGTTTGGGGCCAAGCTCAGCAGACTGCCTTTGATGCTCTCAAGGAGGCTATCATGCAACCTCCTGTCCTGCGTATGCCTGATTTCAGCAGAGAATTTATTCTTCAGACTGATGCCTCCTCCTCCGCCATTGCTGCTGTTCTTTCTCAGGAGTTTGATGGGGTCAGGCAGCCCATCGCTTTTGCTTCGAGGACGTTGTCTCACCAGGAAAAGAAAGCTTCTTCCATCTATGAGTTAGAGTGTCTGGCTGTTGTCTTCGGTACGAACAAGTTTCGGCGTTTCTTGGAACACGCTGAGTTCTTGCTGGAGACTGACAATCAGGCACTATCTTGGCTTCTTGCCCATCCCCGACAGCTCGGGAAAATTGGTAGCTGTGTGGTCAAAATTTCTGCTTTTAATTTCCGAGTCCAACATCTTAGGGGTACCCAGAATGTCATCGCGGATGCTCTTTCCCGCATGTATCACGAACCCAGTGATCCACCTACTGAGGCTGTTGCTCAGTGTGGTGCTGTTCTTCTGGATTTTCCTCTGGCATTTGACGACCTACTGTCCCATCAGCAGAAAGATCCTGAGCTGTCAGTCTTCTTAGGTGAGCTTCAAGAGGGAGGTGCCCACCCTCCCTATTTTCTGTCCAAAGGGGTACTCTGTTGCCGTCCTCGACAGAGGGGTGAACCCCGGGTAGTGCTGCCTAGTCATCTAGTACCGATGGTCTTTCAATATTATCACTCTTCTCTTGTGGGCGGTCATCTTGGCATTCATAAGACCATCGCTAAGATTCGTAGGTACTTCATCTGGAAGGGCATGGACCGGGATGTTGCGGGCAGTGTGCGGGCTTGTCACCTGTGCTCTCTCAGCAAGCCTAGTCAGAATGCAAGGTTAGGGTTGTTATCTTCTGAGGTGGCCGAGCGTCCTTTTGAGAAGGTGTTCATCGACTACGTGGGTCCTTTTCCCCGTAGCAAGTCAGGTAGCTCCTACCTACTTGTTTGTGTGGATGCTTTCTCGAAGTTCGTTTGGCTTTTCCCACTTCGGAGTGCTACGGCTAAGCTCACCATCCGTGCTCTCCAGTCCCAACTCTTCCAGCACTTTGGTGTGCCTTCCACTCTTGTGTCCGACAACGGTAGCCAGTTTACCTCACACGAGTTTCGTAGGTTCTGTTTTGGCAATGGTATCAGGCATGTGACTACCTCTCCTTATTACCCACAGCCTTCTCATGCAGAGCGGTTCAACCGCAATCTTCGGTCTGCCCTTATTACCTTCCATGCTGAGAAGCAGAACACCTGGGATGAGAGTCTCTCTTGGCTCCAGCTTGCTTTCAATTCTTCCAAGCATGAGAGTCACAATGCCACTCCCTTCGAGATTCTACATGGCTACCCTCCTAACAACCCTTTGTCCAACTTGTGGAGGCTAGAGGATCTTCTACCTACGCCAGGTGCCACTGACGTAGTGTCCACGTGGCGGGCTGCTCGGCGCAACCTGCTACGTGCTAGAGAGAGAGTGAGGAGGAGGTATGATAAGGGTCGTACTCCTAACCCTTTTCAGGTTGGAGATCTGGTGCTTTGTGAGGCTCACCCGGTCAGTTCGGCCGCGGAACGAAGAGCTGCAAAGTTGTGCTATCGGTGGTCTGGTCCCCACCGCATCGACAGGTTTTTGTCACCGGTGACTGCTCTGCTGGTTGATCCCCAGTCAGACAGGGTGTTCAGGAAAGCCCATGTGTCCCAGCTTAAGGCTTTCCGGGGAACGGTTGGTCCAGGAGTTGGTGTTCCTGGGGGTTTCTTGGGGCAAAGAGATTGATCACCTCTGCGCCCTAGGTGGCTGTTCTGAGAGAGTCTGTTTCTCTCTTTTCTTGTCGGGCCCGACAGTCAGGGTAGTTTGCTCCCTGTTCGAGGGGTTTCCCCTCTTAGGTTCTCTTGGGCGTCCTTGGAACACCACTTTTCGGAGGTCTTCTTCGTCTTCTGTTTGGTTCTCTGAGGTACCGAGTTTTCTCCCCTGCCTGGGTGTGTTGAGTTTTGCAGAGGGAGGTTGTACCGGGTCTTTAGACCGGTACATTTTTTTTCGTCGTTGTCTGCCAGGCTGCCTGAGATTCGCTTTTGCCCGGCGATTCGCGTAATTTGGTGGCCGTTGGCCCGGTTCCGTTTCGTTCCGTGTTCCAGCAGCTTCGGTCAGGTTGGCCTTGTTCAGTGGTCTTGTGCTGCCTGCAGAATTTCGTCATGATAGGCTAGAAGCTCTAAAACTCCAGGGTCCTTGAGTAGGACGTTTTTGCCCTCGGCCTGCCGTCCGGGGATTGTCTACCATCTGCACTGCTAGCCTGGCCTGAGGACCATGTTGGAGCCTGGAGTCGCCCTCTACCCGCTCTACATCTTTGGTGGTAGAAGTCTTCTGTCC
Source organism: Stictocephala bisonia (assembly GCA_035578905.1). Lineage (NCBI taxonomy): Eukaryota > Metazoa > Arthropoda > Insecta > Hemiptera > Membracidae > Stictocephala > Stictocephala bisonia. Next base: position 8,595 of record JAQJVL010006913.1, on the reverse strand, counting down.
TCAGGTCAGTGCGTTCTATGTCGTTTTTCCCGGCGGCTGAGCTGGGGGTTTTGATGTGGATTTTTAATTTATCAAAAGAAAAACAAAAAAGAAAAGGGCAGTGAAATATAAGAAAAAAAAGAAGAGAATAAAAAATTTGTGGAACTTTATGTGGCCTAGGCCTAAAAACTAGAAAAGTGATGCAACACAGCCATGGGGACATTGCTAGAGATATATATATTTCAAATTTGAGAAAAAAAAAGAGGAAAAAAGCTTATGTTGATATTTATTGTTAGTTATTTAGTTAGTTTTATTTGTTGTTATATTTTTTAGATTTTATATTTGTTAGGTCCCTATGGTTAAGTTATGTTATTATTTATTGTTATGTTTAGGCCTAGTGATTGTTATGTATATTTTTGTTAAGTGTATTAGGGGTGTTTGGAAGTGAATTTTTACTCGAACGGTACCGTGTTATATTTTCTTTTAAATTATTTAATTTTTAAACTTTCACCAAAAGGGGATTATTGTGCTTTGATTTAACGTCTAATTCGGAGCTGCCCAGGGATTCCGGCCTACTTCCTGGCCTGGTGGAATTTTGGGATGGTGGGGCTAAATTGCCGGGTTTTATTGTGAGGTTATCAAAATTGTTCCTAAATTTTGTCACCTTTTTAAATTGCTAATGAATTTTCTTACGTTTTGGGGTGTTCTGGCTAGGCTGCAGATGGGCCCCATGTTTTGTTAATTGTAATTTTTGGTATTTGTTGAGTTTGTTGTTTTGTAGTTTTTGTGTATTATCGGGTTAATTTTAGTGTGTTTGTTATTTATTTAAGTACGAATTAATATTGTGGCCTTCTGCCGTTTTGAGAAATTTAAATATATTTTTTTTTGTTTTCATGATAATAAAAATTAGTTTGCTCAGCTGCTGAGTGTTATTTTGACCCTCCAACTGCCACCCGTGATCCCATCGCTTTACTCTTTTTGAGCCGTCCCCCCAGTTGGCATGCTTTCCAGCTTGGTGGGGGGATGGGTCTCAAGTTTAGGCGGATGTCGATATTTTACCACCTTAGACTTAAGGAGCGGTTACCATCAGATTCCTATGGATGAGAATAGTAAGCCAAGACAGGTTTCAATTTTCCCCGGGGAGGTCACTACGAGTACTCAGTTATGCCCTTGGGTTATGCTCTGCACCAGCGACCTTCCAAAGGTTGATGGACTCCGTTTTAATGGGTTTAAAGGTGAAAAATGCCTAGTTTATCTTGACGACATAATTTTTGTTCTCCAGGGATATCAAATCACACATTCAGTCGCGGGGACGAAGTATTAGGAAAATTGCGGGCCGAAACCCTTTTTGTGTGCAGTTAAATTTAAAATGTAAATTTGCAGGGGGGGAAGTAGATTATTTGGGCATAAAATTTCGAGTAGAGGTGTCGAGCCAGACAGTGCCAAAGTGCGAGCGGTGAGAGAGTTTCCCAGTCCCCAAAAAAACCGTGAAAGATGTGAGGTCTTTCTGGGTTTGGCCGGATACTATCGCCGTTTCATTGAAGTTTTGCAGAAATTGGTAGACCATTGTTTGACCTTACGCGCCAGGGTACTGAGTTCAACGGGGACAAGAAATTTGCCAAATTGCTTTTGCCCAAATTTAAAAAACAAAAATTAATGACTGCTCCATATTGTGTTCCCTTCTTTTTGATAACCCGTTCTTTTTATCTACCGACGCCAGTAAACAAGCTTTAGGAGCTGTGCTATCTCAAGAAATAGACGGGCAAGAACATCCGGTCGCGTACGCGTCACGAACTCTATTTCCAGCCGAGGAAAAATTACTCTACCACCGAGTTTAGAATTGTTGGGTCTTGTTTGGAGCACCAAATATTTCAGGTGTTATTTGCTAGGGCGACCATTCAAAGTCATTACTGACCATGCAGTTTTAAAAATGGATGCTGTCATTAAAAGACCCGAATAGCCGGTTTAATGCGGTGGGCATTAAGCTAGCCGAGTTCGACTACACTGTAGAACACAAAACGGGCAAGCGACACACCAACGTGACGGGCTCAGCCACGCCGTGAATGTAGTCAGGCAAGAAATTAGACCCATTATCGACCTGGAAAGGATCCGACAACATCAGCGAGATGACCAGCACATTCAAGACCTTAGACAAGGCAAACGTTTTAGGATGAGCCCTGAGAAAATATTGTACAGGCAAAGTGGTGGATTGAATAGGATAGTTGTCCCCGCGACATTGGTGGCCCGAGGTAATTCGCCTGATCACGACCTGCCTACCGCTGGGCATGCAGCCGTTGCTAAAAACGCTAGAGCGAGTTAGAGATAAGTTTTGGTGGGAAGGGCATGGAAAAGGACGTGCTAGATTATGTAAGATTGTGTCGCAGTTGCAGTAAACGCACCAATACGGAAAGACGCGGGCCCACCATTAGGCAACATCTTCAAGGGAGCCTACTAGCCCTTTCGAAGTAATCGCAACGGACATTGTGGGGCCCGTTACCATCAGCAAGTCACGAAACATATATATTTTGAGTGTTATGGACCACTTCACGAGGTACTGCGAATTCATCCCATTACCAAATCAAACAGCCGAAAATGTAGCGTGTGCTTTGTCCAACGCGTGATTACTAAATTTGGAGTGCCAAAATCGTAGTTACGGCCCCAGGGCTCAAATTTTACATCTGAATTGATACGACAGCTATGTAAATTTTGCACGTGAGGAAAATTCAAACCACCGGATTTCATCACAGAGTAACGGTCGACTGGAACGTGTTCATGCCACCATCTTTTAAAATGCTTAGCCATTTCATTAACAGACAACAGACGGACGGGGGGACGAATAATTTACCATATATAACTATGGCCTACAACTCGCAAGTACATGAGAGCACAGTTACTCTCCTCATAAAGTTGTTTTTGGAAGGAAGATGGCGGTTCCATTAGAAGCGGATTTGACAATTACAGATAGCCCCCAATTGTATGACAATCACGTTGAAGCCCTCCGGGACAAGCTTAAGCAAGCGTATGAATTGGCCACGAGTTGGAAATCGGGTGCCAGAGGCCGAAACGAGCGTCAGTACAAAAAAAGGTCAAACAATTAATGTAACCACGAGGGACAGTTAGTGTTGCTACATACCTCAAGTTTTGGTCGCCACCGGTCAAAAGTTAGCTAGATTGTGGAAAGGGCCGTATAAGGTCGTGGAAGTAATATCACCATTGAACGTGAAGCTCCGAATCGATAAGCGAGAAGTGATAATCCAGTGAATCGGATTAAGCCATATATCACACGGAAGCAGGATAGAGACGAGGGATGCCCCGAGACCGTGTGAAGAGGAGCGTGAGGAACGAATGACAGTTGGGGACGACTCGAATAGCAAGCGAGACGAAAGTCCGAGTGTGCCCAGAATGGCTCCATTACCCAAGTAGGGTAGGTGAGCACTCTGGCACACAAAGAAACCGGCGAGAGCGCCGAAAGCCCACAAAATTTGATGTTTTACGATTTAAATGGAGGTACTGATTAGAAGGATCGATTAAAGTATGTCGCCTTTTCCCTAGCAATGAATTTGCTAGCCTTGCGACATAGTGTATAAAGTTAGAGTAATGTTTTGCTTAATTAATGTGTAGACTGATGTGTTATTAAATAGTAAACTAGTGAGGTAAGAATATATTTTAGACTTAAGAGTAATCCTTGTTCTCTGATATAAGGGCATAAGGCAGCTCCAGCAGACCAGGGTGCGAGACCGGGCGGTGAGAGGTGACCAGGAGAGAGAGAGGGACAGAGGGGGCGTCAACCACTGCCTCGGCCAGACACAACCAAGGGCGGGTCGAGCCTTGTTGGCCCTTCCTAACCCACTGCCACCAGCTGATTTATGTAGCCGCTGCCTGATCAACATTCTTGGCCGGGCCAAGGGGACTGCAGTCCCTTGAGTATTAATGAGAAGTATTAAGAAGTAACGTTACAATGTAATTAGGTTTTCCGGGTCCGCGTGTCATTTATCTAAGTGAACATTATATTGTCTATTTTGTTAGTAACAAACCGAGTACTTTTGTGTCGTTTTGTTTAAGAAGAAAGACTTCGTCAGTGGAACAAAATTTGATCAGAACTGGACTGTGTAATTTTAATGGAATTATTATTAGGTAAGTCATATAGTTGGTAGCTGTGCTTACCTGATATTAATGTAAGTTGCTAATAAGTATAATGAATATATGAGTAAAATTTTATCATTTAATTAATTGATGTTTGGGTACCCAAATTTAATATTTGTTTAGGGCATTATTGATTTTTTCTTTTGTTGTTGTTACTTTTTAAATGTGAAAAGAAAGGGGAATAATTTATTGTTTTGTTAAAAAAAAAAAAAAAACTATTGTAAAATTAAATTGTAATGTACATAATGATGTACTTTGGCTGGGTACTACGAGAAGGTTTAACGGCGCAATCCAAACACTCCTTTTAACCTGATCCTATCACTTCCTCAAACGGATCGTATCATACCCTTCACCCAAAAGGGCATCGTATTTTTAAGAATAAAATGTTAAATGAAAGAATTAGCCCAAAATAAGTCTCGTTTGAGTGAAAATGCTGGCGTCATTCAACCGTGACTACTTTTATTTACTCCATTCAATACTGCGTAGTAGTTATGTGTAAATTATTTTACAATGCTTGTATTAACAAATGTAGCAGCTTGAATATATTTTTTTACTATATGAAATAGATAACTAGTTGGTGATTGGAATTATGGTAGAATCTTTTAATCCAAATGTTGTCTTCACAGTGTCTTTGGTTTAATTTAGGTGTGTTATTGTTAGTGTATATGAATATTATTATGTATTACTGTTATTATAAGAATAGTATTATGTATTATGGTTAGTATATGAATATGGTGTTTTTGATCAGATAGGGTTTCACTAGTTGTGAAATGTGTTTTATGAAATTTTATTGCTGTTATATTATTGTCTGACATTGGCATATTAACAAATGTTAATTTTTAATGATTTGTTTAAACAAGGATGAAAGGGAAACCGATTTTTTTTTTTGAAAGAATAAAATCTCGTTTTTGAAAGTGAATAATCTCGATGAATTGAATAAAAATGAATTTAAAAATGCGGCATCATAATGAGAGGTATCAAAAAAAAAAAAAAAAGGTATTAATAAATTAAACGATTGCTCTCCAAACTTAAAAGCATTTGCTTTTGTCTCGCCCATTGACTATCAAGCGGAATCGTGAGTAAATTCAATTTTTATTGGTGACAAAAGGGAGAAGACCACTCTGTCGGTACAGAGGGGTTTTGCTATTGGAGGTTTACGGTCTATAGTCACCCCAATAGGTGCCAAGGGACTGGCACCAACTAAAGGTGGGGAGGGTGTGACGGCCCGTTAATTAAATTTAATAAATAAATGAAAATACCACCTTTGTGGGCCGTCTAAATAAAATAAAATAAATTACACCCTCTATTTGTTTTTGTGTTTTAATGTAACTTCAAAATTTAATAATAATAATTAAATTAAAGCCTCCCTTTAGTTTTTGTTACAGCATTTTAAATTAATATGATGAATATTGGTTTTAGTGGGAAAGGCAAAAGCATTGATTTACCTGTACCAGACCAGTATGATATATGGTGGCGTGTGTCACGTGATTTCCAATTGCGCCCACGACTCGAAAAATGAGAGATTTTTGTAATGTTCCAGTAACCCTAACATGCCAATGTTAGTTACTTGGTGAATCGTTCAGGGCTGGAGTGCAGCACCATACGGCCTAGAAAGTCATACGATTAAACGTTCTTTCGCGTGATTGGTTTACAATATTTCTAATACTGGCTTGGGGATGAAGCCAGCCGTCTCGGTCTGTCTGTCTGCAACCGTGATAGTGAGTACATGTAGTAAGTAGCGCGGTTTCCTTTGATTCCCGGGCTTGCCATGTCTGTTCAATTTTTGTAAATTCGGTATTAGTTTTCAGTAATCTGTTTAATTTGTAACCGTAAAATAAAATTTTAAATTCATTTAGAGACAGCACAGACAATGGGAAGCGCGTTAATTATTAATTGAAATTAGATTTGTTGGAATTTAAATTGTTTTATCTTAGAATAACCACGTTGTTAACAAACTACAAATTAATAATTTTATATTTTTTTTTTATTTTTAAAAAATTTCATACTAACTGTGAACTTGTAAATTACTTGTGTCAAGGTTCTAGCTTCACTAAAACTGATTTAATTTTTTTTAATAAAACACTCATATTACTTAAAAATTGTGTTGCTGTTTTCAAAAAAAAGCTCCCAACCAATCCCTCTATTAGGCCAAACCCGCACCACGTTTTAGGTAATATTGTGTATAATTCATTAAATTCAGTATACGGAATACACTCCGGTAAAGTCCGCGAACCATCAGTTGTGGTGAACCTCAGTTTTTGTGAGTTTTTCTCCCGCTGGTGTGTAAATACCCTCATCATGGGGTCAGGTGTCACACATTTGTTATAGATATGGATTATGAAGTTAATATGTAACTATACTAATGTTTTTGTATCAACGTGGTCCAGCCTGTCATAAGTTAATTTTGACCCCTTATAACAGAAATTATTAACCTCCTGTTAGAAAAAACCACTAAATAAAAAATTGGTGTTATTCAAAGCAACTACAGGAAAAAAAAGTGTATGTTCATATAGCTTGCATACACTATAACTACATATTTGAGTTCTTTTTAAAATCTACAAACCCGTTGTATAACTAATTATTAAGGTAATTTTTTGTTCCAAACTATAAAACTTTATGAATGATTAGTTTTCTCCTTTGTTACTATGAAACCGTTCCGAGATTATTCCGTACAAAACTACTCCAGATTTTTAAGTTTTTAAAAAAGTATTTTTTCTAATCTATCTAAACTTACCTTTTTTAATAGTGGTTCCTCTTTACAGCCACACAGTTTTCGTCCAAATCGTTTAATAAGCACCTTTAAAAATGTATTTGTCATCATAGCCTGGAGGTACCATAGAATAAACGACCAAATATAAATCAATGTTTAGTAAAACCAATTCCACAAAGAAATTTCTGAATAAAACATTTTTAGTTCCATTCTATTGTTATTTAGAAAAAATTTCATCAACTTTGTATACTTCAATGGGAAGATTTTTTTGTAATAAGTCTAAAATAATTATATTCATAAAATGTTAGGAAACCTATCCCCCATTAAAATTGGGAAATCGTGCCGTGCCGTACTGGAGGATGGCTCAAAACCAGACAGGCGAAAGGATCTCGGGCAGCAGTCGGAGGGGTTTAAAACACAACTCGGCAGCTAAGCAGAAAACTATTTTTTTACAAATAAAAATAAGTTATTTTTGGTTTGAAGGCCACAATATCAAAACACTCGAAATAAACAAGAAAATCCCAAATAAACAATTAAATAAAAAACTATACACAAAATTAGTAAAGCTTTCAAAAAATCAAAAATGACATTACAGACGTTTCTATCTGCAGAATTTACTAGAAAGAAAAAAATGTAAAGAGAATTTACATTGAAAATTTAGAAAATTTGAACGAAACAAATAACTGGCAATTTAGGCCACATCCCATGATTCTCCAAGACCAGGGAGTCAGCCGGAATCCCTGGGCAGCTAGCAATTTAAGAAATGTGAAACTTTATTTAATAAAATCCCCTTTTTGGTGAAAATTTTAAAAAATTAAGTAATTAAAAGAAAATACAGCACGCTACAGTTTTATTAAAAACTTACTTTAATAATACAATTAACAAAATAAATAACACAAACAAACTTAACCACTACGCCTAACTAGAAAATAAAAAATTCCATAATTAAAACAGTACAATAGAAAAAACTTAGACGTACATAAAATTTTAAAGTAACAGATATAATTTTTTTTTTAATTAAGAGTAGGGGGGATAAGAAAATAAAATTTAAAAGAATATAACAATACAATTAACTAATTAATATTAATAACAATACATTTTTCAAACGTGTAACAAACGATTTTCAAGCCTATAAAACTTTGGCTGGCTGTATTAAATTATTAACACTGTTTATTTTATTTTTTGTAGGGCGAGGTCTGGTGGGGGTTTTCTTTCTCCTTTTTTTATCTTGGGCACACACCCACAGCTCAGCATCCGGGAACTAAATGGAAAGGACTGACCTGAGGACAGAAGGAAAGCTCTTTAAGTAGTAGAGCGCGGGAGGCGCACAATAGGCTCTAAATTTCATGGGCCCGGCCAACCCGCAGAGTAGAGATGGCAGAAATTCGGCTGGTGGCAGGCTGAGGATCAAACGTCCAACTCAAGGACCCTGAAGTTTAGAGAAAACTAGCCAGACATGCTCCTGTTTCGGGTAGCGAAGGAGACAGTAAATCGACCAGACAACCCCGACAGACCGAAATCACGAAAGGACCAAATCCCAGCCAACGGCCACGAAAGTAAACAAAAACGACAGCGCAAGAGCAATCTCAGGCAGCCTAGCAAACTAAAACGAAAAGTAACCAAAAAAGTACCGGTCAAAAGACTCGGTAAAACTTAAAAAAAGTACAATTATTCTTTTTATTTGAAATTACCAAAAATAAAATATCCCTTTGCCCTTTTTATAGCCTTTCCAAACATACAACCCAAATTAAATCAAAATTTTT